>CABHPP010114598.1:0-31389 GCA_902168425.1 Peromyscus attwateri | reverse complement strand
CTCTCTCTCTCTCTCTCTCTCTCTCTCTCTCTCTCTCTCTCTCTCTCCCTCCCTTCCTCCCTCCCTCCCCCTCCCTCTCTCTCTGTTTTGTTTTTTGTTGTTCTTGTTTACTTGTTTGTTTTATTTTGTTTTTAATCAAAGGATGAAGGAAGAATCCTGAAGTTGGAGAAGTTTTGACCAAGCAAAAGGAGACCACCAATAAGGAGTCCTGACAAGGAGAGGAGAGTCTGTGTAAAAAGTGGGGAATACATTTTTTTAAAATGCGTGTCATCACTTTTGAATTTGAACATGTTGATAAGTAAATGTTGCTATCAATGAATGTCTTTGAACCACTGCCCATACTGAACAAATCACCACCTTTTTGCTTTTGTGAGATCCTTTGCTTCTTTTTCCTACTGTTTTTGTCATATGATTTGCCGAGAATCCTCTCCAATCACCTCAGCTTATCTCATAAACAGGAAAGGAATTTTTTACTTTATGTTTTCTCTTATTGAAATAAAGAAAATAGATTCATTTCTCATACAGTATATCCTGATTATAATTTCCCCTTCCTCTCCTTTTCCCATTCCTCCCCACCTCCCTTCCCCTCCAGATCTACTCCCTTTCTGTCTGTCTTGGTTGCTTCTAAGAGATAGCAACCAAACGTGACAAAATAAAATATAAGCTGAAGCAAAAAAGTATCATATCCAAGTTGGACAGGACAACCCAACAGAAGGAAAAAAGTCCCAAGAGCAGGCACAGGAGTCAGAGACCCACTGGATCTCACAGTCGTGAGTCCCATAAACATACTAAGCTCATAACCATAATATTTATGAAGTAGACCTGGTGTAAACCCATGTAGGCCCTGTGCTTGCTGCTTCAGTCTCTGTGAGCTCTTACATGTCTTGCCTCCTTTTCTCTGGGTTTCCCTTATATCTGAGGGGAGAGATTTGATGAAGATCTCTAATTTAGACTCTCTCTCTCTCTCTCTCTCCATAATGTCTGACTGTGGGTCTCTGCATCTGTCAAGGAAGCACTTAACCCCTAAAAGTACATTACCTCCTTAGTGTCATCAAATTTCTGAGTTTAGCTAACTAAAATTGACTTTTAAAAAAACTGTGATGTTTTGGTTTTCACTGGTTTATGAGCATCCAGGCAAGTTTCACAAAGACTCCATGTATCTTTAGGCTTATTTATCTGCAGGATATCCCTTTTCTCCCATCCATGTTATTTCTTTTGTGGGGTTTGTCCAGTAGAATTTCTTTGTGTGTGATGGGGGAGTTGTTTGTTTAATTGTTTTTCTAGACAGGGTTTCTCTGAATACACCTGACTGTCCTGAGCTCACTCTGTAAGCCAGGCTATCCTCGAACTCACATAGATCTACCTGCCTCTGCCCCCTAAGTGCTGGGACTAATGGTATGCACCACCACTGTCTGGCAAATTTTCCATTTTTAGACATTAGATGTTTATGTCTTGTTTTGTTTAGTTTGGTTTGGTTTTGGTTTTTGGAGACAGGGTTTCTCCGTGTAGTTTTGGTGCCTGTCCTGGATCTCACTCTGTAGACCAGACTGGCCTCTAACTCACAGAGATCTGCCTGACTCTGCCTCCCAATCTCCCATGCTGAGATTAAAGGCATATGTCAATGCCGCCTGGGATTAATGTCTTTTTAATGCTACTTCCCTCTGTTGCCAATGCCTCCCATAAGTTTGTATATGCTTTAGATTTGGATCACATATTTCAATGTTTTTAATTTTACCCTCTAGGGTCATCATGATGATTCAGCAAGAAAAAGAGCATGTCACATAAGCCTAGCAAACTTAGATTCATCCTCACAGCCCAGGGTGGAAGGAGATAACCCGATCATGAGATAAAATTGCCTTCTGACCTCCACACATACACCAGTGTGGTAATATTTTGTTTGTGATCTAACAAATAAAACTTACCTGAAAATCAGAGTACAGAGCTAAGCCACTAGACAGCCTTAGAGGCCAAGCAGTGGTGGTACACTCCTTTAATCCCAACACTCAGGAGGCAGAGGCAGATGGATCTCTGTGAGTTTAAGGCCACCCTGGGCTACACAAAATTGATCCAGTCTAAAAGAGCAACAGAGCCAGGCAGTGGTGGCACACACCTTTGATTCCAGCACTTGGCATCTCACACCTTTAATCCCAGAACTAGGGTGGTGGAGACAGGAAGTGATAAGGCTGGCAGAGAAAGGAATCCAAGGCAGGAGGAGACAGGAGCTCACTCTCTTTCAGGGTGAGGATTTCGTAGCAGTAAGAACTAGTGGCTGGCTGCTCTGCTTCTCTGATCTTTCAGCTTTCACCCTGATATCTGACTCTGGGTTTTTAATAATAATAAGACCAATTAGTATTTGAGCTACACACCAGGGAATACATGCAACCAAAAACTCATATGGACACACACACATACATACATATGCAAATAGTAATAATTAATAAAATTAAATTTTTATTTCATACATTTTAATTAAAATATAATTATACCACTTTCCCTCATACTTTTCCCCTTTCCATCCCCTTCTTAGTCCCTTCCCTCCAAGTCCTTCTAGTCCCTCCATTCACTCAAGTTGATACTCTTCTTCCTCAAATATTATTGCCATATACATATATGTGTGTGTATATATATATATATGCATAAATATATAAACACAACCTGTTGAGTCCATTTCTGTTGTGTACCTATGGTTTCAGGGATGACCACTTTGTATTGGGCAATAGGCTGTCTCCCTCTCTCAGGGGTCATTAGTTGCCTACAGTTCCTTGTCTAAGAATGGGACCCCCAGGAGATTTTGTTTTCCTTCTATGTTAGCATATCTATTGACATTAACATTTTTTAGATTTTGTTTATGCAGCCATTTCTCTGAGGCTGCATTTCTTCTGTCTTACAGAAGACTTCCTGATATATAGCTAGAGTTTTCCTGTCTGGCCCACAGTCCGGACAAATCTCTGTCACCCGCCAGTCCCACAGCCGCTCAGACCCAACCAAGTAAACACAGAGATTTATATTACTTATAAACTGTATGGCAGTGGCAGGCTTCTTGCTAACTGTCCTTATATCTTAAATTAATCCATTTCTATAAATCTATACCTTGCCACGTGGCTCGTGGCTTACCAGCATCTTCACATGTTGCTTGTCATGGCAGCGGTGGGCAGTGTCTCCTCCCACCTTCCTGTTCTCTCAATTCTCCTCTCTGTTAGTCCCGCCTATACTTCCTGCCTGGCCACTGGCCAATCAGTGTTTTATTTATTGACCAATCAGAGCATTTGACATACAGACCATCCCACAGCACTGATATTCTGGCTTTTACAACCTTTTTGCCCCTTCTTCCATGATGTTCTATGAGTCATAGATTCATGAGCTGTGGTGTAGATGTGTCCATTGGATCTGGGCTCTTCAGAGTCTGTCGATCTCTATAATGCATCCAGTAGTGATTTTCTGTTATGATCTCCATTTTTCTATAAAGAGAAGCTTCTTTGAGGAGGGTGGTACCTTATACCCACTCTTATCTGTGGGTAATTATAAGATTTAGAATGTAGTAAAAATTTGTGCTGGCTAGTGGAAGCCCATGAACTGTAGACTAGTGGCTGTGGAGCTCCCATGGGACTGGACTAGGCCCTCTGCATACAGAAGATGGTTATTTGGCTTGAACTGTTTGGGGGCCACCCAGGCAGGGGGATCGGGATCTGTCCCTGGTACATGGGCAGGCTTTTAGGAATCCAGTGCCTATAGTGTGACGCCTTGTGCAGCCTTGGTGCAGTGGAAAGGGGTTTGGACCTGCCTAGGCTCAATGTGCTGGACTCTGCTGACTCCCCATGTGAGACCTTGCTTTGGGGGATGTGGGGATGTGGGGTGGCTTGAGAGAGAGGGCTGGGGGTGGGAGGAGGGAGGAGGTGGATCTGTGGGTGGTATGTGGAGTGAGTAGACAATTTCCTAATAAAGAAAAATGAAAAAAAAATTGGTCTAGCAAAGTGGCAGTAATAAAGATAGATAGATAGATAAATAGATAGATAGATACATACATACATACATACATACACACATACATAGACACATAGATACATAGATGATGCATAGATACATACATAGATATATACATGGATAGATGATTGATAGATAGATAGATAGATAGATAGATAGATAGATAGATAGATAGAAGATAGATAAATGTGTATACTTATATGTATTCTGCATGGTTTTATGTAAATATGTTATATTCCTTGAGGCTTTATCAAACCTTGGTGCTATTTGCCCCTCCTCTCTCTTCCTTCTGTAATGACCTCCCTCCCTCCTCCTCAGTTACAGATGCCTCCCCATTTTTCTACTTCCTACTTAATATCACTTGTATCCTGCTATTCCCCTCTCAAGTCTTTCTCCCTCCTGGTCCCTTTATACTTTCCTGGTTTCTGTCATTATTCTGTGTTGTATAAGCACATCAGAAGATTTGGACCTAGGAATCTAAAATGAGAGAGAACATATGACCTTTATCCTTATGAATCTATGTTATCTCACTCAATACAATCTTATCTAGCTATATCAATTTGTCTGTAATTTTCATGATTTCATTTTTCTTTACAGATGAACAATGTTTTACTGTGTATATGTACCACATTTTCATAATCCATTCATCCGCTGAAGGACATCTAGGTTGTTTCCATTTCTTAGCTGTTGTGAATAAGGCAGCAATGAACATGGCTGAGCAAGTATCTATGGGGTAGAATATCAACTGTTTGGGGTATGTGCCAAGGAGTGGAATATCTAGGTCCAATGATAATTTTGTCTTTAGTATTCTGAGGATCCTCTGTATTAATTTTCAAAATGGCTTCATCAGTTTGCATTCCCACCAAGAGTGAATGAGGGTTCCCCTTTCTCCACAACCTTATCAGCATTTGTTGACACTTGTTTCATTAATCTTAGCCACTCTTTCTGGGGTAGAGATGAAATCTCAAAGTTGTTTTAATTTTCATTCCCCCAATTGCTGGATGACAAATACTTTTTGAGGTATTTCTTAGCCATATTTCTTTCTTCTAGCGGCAACTCTCTGTTTAGATCGCTGGTCCATTTTTCATTGGGACATTTGTTTCCTTGACTTTTTTAATTTTCAGTTCTTTGAATATTCTGGATATTGGTCCTCTGTCAGATGTATGGCTGGCAAAGATTTTTTTCCCATTTTGTGTGTTTCTTCTTCACTCAATTGGATGTTTCCTTAGCCATGTAGAAGCTTTTTAGTCTTATGAGGTCCCAGGAGTCAATTGTTGCTCTTAATTTCTGGGCAAATGGAGTCCTATTCAGAAAGTCCTTTTCTACATCTACATCTTGTGCAGTACTGTCTAGTACAATGCCAATGTTGTACAATATTTATATTAAATAAAGCATATCTATTAAGGATCAGGAAGTTCTTCACAGCCAATTTTTCTGATGTAGCTAGCATAAGTACACCCTAAAATGACTGACATTAATGGGATAAACAAGTCCAACTTCTCATGGGAGCATGAAGTAAGCACCAAGAAGTAAAGGAGAGGGTAGTCATCGGGATGTAGATAACTTTCTCTTTGTTTATGCTCAGGAAAGTTAGCATTTTACTATATTGGAGCAGTATAAATAGATGACAACAAACACTGGGAACAGGGTAAGATGCACACTATACTCACCAATAAGATGTCATTTCAGGCACACCAACAACAAAAAGGCAAATTTGC
Organism: Peromyscus attwateri; assembly: GCA_902168425.1. NCBI lineage: Eukaryota > Metazoa > Chordata > Mammalia > Rodentia > Cricetidae > Peromyscus > Peromyscus attwateri. The sequence goes on along the minus strand of CABHPP010114598.1, from coordinate 25,690 downwards.
CCTTGTACTCTCTGTCTCTTTGGCAATCAGTTTAAAAACAATTTTAAAAGTTTTCATGAATATTTGAGTGCTCTAGATGCACTGAAGCAAAGTCAGGCTTTGAAGACCCCATCTGGATAGTAGTTTGATTCTGGAGTTTTGTTTCACATGAATATGTAGATCACAAATGGGTTTCTTTAATTACCACCTGTATCGCTTTTTTAATCATTTTATAAAAATCATCGTGTTCAAAAATGACACCAGGCTATTACTTCTATTTAGGCGCATAAACCTGCTATGTCCATCTAACAGCCCTACCTAATAGTCCAAATTAATTTTTTAAAATGCACATTTATGCATCTCATATTATTTTCATGAAACATTTCATCAAAAGGAAGGCAAAACCAAGGGCACCCAGCCGAGTGGCAGTGACAGATAGTGGGTATTAGAGAGGCATATAGAAAATCTCTTTCATTGCAAACACTCTGAATGACATCCAAATCAAGATAAATATCAGATGGCTCTGAATTTTTTAAAAAAGATCTGAAATCCATTAAGTGAACAGAAATGTTTTCTTGCAGTAGATAAAACAAGAGAGCAAGAGAAAGAGACATATATAGAGAACAATACGGATGAAGAATAGTGTAATAAGATGGGCTGGAAATCCTTGGGCTCAATATTTCATTGTGAGCACAATTAGTGCTTCTGCCTACTTAATATGAACACTGATTGGGAAATCTCAGCAAGACTATGGCAAAACAATTCTCAACTACTCTCATTCATGAAGTAACATAAAGACTCCTGTCCACAATGAGTGGTGTAAAGGAGTGATGTGCTGGAGAGGTTCTCTGCACATGACTCGTTACTGATTTCTGATGAAGAATCAATCTGGCCAACCTAAACCCAATTATGTTCTTTGATCATCCTCATGTCGTAGATAATTGTAGAAGTTTCTCGGTCCCACCCAGCCCCTTGGTCCAGACAAATCTCTCCCACCTGCAGTCCCGCAGCTGCTTATAAAATAATCACTCAGAGGCTTATATTAATTACAAACTGTTTGGCCTATGGCTCCAACTTATATTAGCTAGCTCTTTCAACTTAATTCAACCCATTCCTATTAATCTATGTCTTGCCACGTGGCTTTGTGGCTTACCCGTACTTTCACATATTCCTTCTTCAGTGGCTGGATCACATCTCCCCCTACTCAGCCCTCTTCTTTCTGTATCTCTCTTGGAGTTCCCAACTGGCTGTAAGCTTTCTTGCCATAGGCCAAAACAGCTTCTTTATCATCCAATAAGAGCAATACACATTCAAAGCGTACAGGAAGACATCCCACAGCAGATAATAAACAGTCAGAAATCTGTTTTACATTGTACATAGTTTGTAGTCACATATTTTTAATGTTTTAATTACATGTATTCATTTTATTTTATGTGAGTGTTTTGCCTACATGTATGTATGTGCACCACATGTAAGAATGATGCCCAAGGAAGTTAGAAGAAAGTGTCACATCCCCTGGATCTGAAGTTACAGGTGGTTATAAACCCACATATAGATGACTGGAATCAAATGCTATTCCTCTGCAAGAACAACACATACTCTTCAACACTGAGCCATCTCTCCAGTCCCCATAAGTGATATATTTTAACATTTTTTAAAATACTATCTACTGAAGTAATGCATTAAAAACTGCCAAAATCATAAGTGTAGACTTCCCTGAATGTTCAACTATTAACTTTAACTCAAATAAACAAAGAGAATATTAACTATCACAAATCCCTGTTTTACAAGGTAATCATCATTGACTTCAAGACCCAGGCATTGTTTATTTCTAGGGTTTTAAACTTCTTATAGATGGAACTCACACTATCTTCTGTGTGTGACTTCTTTTACACAATGTTGTATTTATGATATTTACTCAGCATGTTGCCTATAGTTGTAGGTCAACCACCCTCACTACTATGAACTGTTAATATGTCATAATTCATGCACCCATTCAATGGTTGATAGGCACCCTTGGTGGTCTTATTCATTGTGTCCTTTTGAGTACTGTTGTAATGAACACTCCATATTTGTCTTTGATAAGCAAGTCTGCACATGCATTTTGGCCATTTGCCTAACACAGGAACTATTTGTGTCAGACATTCAGCTTCCCTAAATACCAACCTAGAGTTTTCCAAAATAGCCAGACCTCTTCACATCCTTGCCTTTAGTGTATCCATTCTAAGTATCCTATGACCTAGTAATGCCTGTGATCAGGTATTAGTTTGTTTTCAAATTTAAGTACTCTGTTGGGTATAATGTGGTTTATTTCCTGAAAGTTGAGTGGTAAGGATGGCAGTAGGACTGTAGAAGTAACCAACTTACTAAATAAGAAACACAGAGCCAATGTAAAGATAAAAGCCCAAGAGGTCAGAGCTAAGAGCCTTACCCTTCCTGCTTCAGCGATCCTCTTCAGCCAAGAGAGACCTACTTCCTATGTGTTTGTCTTTATATAGACTTTCTGTTCTGCCTTCTCATTGGTTGTAAACCCAACCACATGACTGCCTCATCACTGCCTATCTGTACAGACCTCCAGGTCTTCTATGGTTGGTATTGAGATTAAAGGTGTGTGTCTCCAATGCTGGCTGTATCCTTGACCACACAGAGATCTACCTAGCTCTGCCTACCAAGTGCTGGGATTAAAGGCGTGCGCCATGGCCGCCCAGCTCTGCTATGGCTTGCTATTAGCTCTGACCCCCAGGCAACGTTATTTATTAACATACAAATAAAATCACATTTCAGTACAAATAAAGTATCACCATAGTAGGACAACACCTTTTATGGCATACCTTATAGTCAAATTGTTGCCATTTTTCTATTGCATTTTTAGTCTTTTACTCATTGATTTATAGGAGTTTGGCAAATCTTTTAAATTTTGGTCCTTAGTTAAATAAATATCTACTTTCCTTTTATGACTTGTTTTTTTAATACCTTTCAGACCTGAGGTTTTTAAGTTTACATCTAAACACTGTGTGTGTATGTGTGTGTGTAAGTGTGTGTGTGTGTGTGTGTGTGTGTGTGTGTGTGCTCACACATAAATACACATGAAATGTTTATTTAATTGGACACTACCAAGTTGAATAATATATAGAAGAGATGTCATGTGTAACTGGCAAAAGTCTCTATTTTAGGAAGGATTATCTTTCTAATAATAAAAATTTCATTCATTACCACTGGAAAAAAAGTTTCAAAGATTTTTAATTAAAATGAAAGCATGGCCCAGTGAGATGGCTCTGCAGAAAGGACATTCACTGCCAAGCCTGACGACTTGAGTTCAGTTCCTGCAACCCACATAGTGGAACGGAAGAACCAACTCGGACAATTGTCCTCTATCCCTCAGAAACATGCTGTGATACATACATGTCTCCAAGCACACACAGAATTAAATAGATAAATAAATAAATAAATAAATAATGAATGGATGAATGAATGAATGAGTGAGTGAGTGAATAATGAATGCTAGTTTTAAAATAAAACTGGAAGACTTTTTAAAATGTCTATCACTTTGTCCAGAAAATATGCTTAAAAAAATTCACAAATGACAACCACCAGGTATGGTGGTCAATACCTTTAACCTCAGTACTTGAACTCAGGAAGCAGAGGCAGGAAGAGTTCTCTGAGTATAAGGCCAGCCTGGTCTGCATACCAAGTTCCAGAACAACCACAGACACACAGTGAGATACTGTCTCCAAAACAAACAAAAAATGATGACAACAAGGGAATTTTTTAAACTTTAAAAATAATTTTCTTAGGAGTAATGATAAAATAATAATGATGAAAAGGGCAAGCAATACCTAGTAATATTTAATATATAAGGTAAATATTAAGGACTCCCATGACTAAAGCAAATAACTGTTCTCACTATGAAAAGCATCTGTTTGCAGAAGCTGTGTAAGACTACCTCTCTAGTTCATGCTGCAGCGTGTGCATCTGAACAAACAGGGTAGATACAATTTGCATTAGAGAATTATAAATCACACATAAAACATCCTTTGGAAATGCGAGTTCCTTTTACTTTAAAATTACCATGATCAACAGTGATGCACTGCATACAAATGACTCAGCAGAACGATGACAATACAAGCATCCAGCTGACAGGGCTTGGAGCAGACAGGGATTATTCTTAGAATGAGGTCTAATCCATTTCCGTAGAAAACCGAAATGTTTTTCTATCTTTTCTAAAGGATTTATGAACACGTTCTATCACTCCACCTTCAGTAAAAGTATACATTCCCAAAAAGAAAAATAACAGAATCAATAATCAAGAGGGTAAACCAGAACTATGGAAGGAATTGGAGACATCCTGGTTTGCTAAAGCTTTGGATACATAAAGAAAACAGTACGAGGGCGCACATACACAGAAGCAACCGGGCTGAAGCTGCCTGTTACAGAGGACAAGTACCAAGGCAACTGCCTCAGTAAGAGAATCTCTGCTGTCAATAATGATATACCTAGACTTTTCAAGAGTTTGGGGCGATGGCTCGTTGCTGAAAGTGGTATGGGAAGTTTCGTGAAGTGGCTTTTGACAAGTGGAATTGAAGACGGCTCGACCACTAAGAGCTAGTACTGCCCTTGCCGAGGACCCAGCTTCAGTTCCCAGCACCCACATCAGGTGACTCACAACAATCTGTAACTCCAGCTCCAGGGGTTCCAATGCCTTTGACTTCCAGCTGTACCTGCACATAGATGTGCATACCCAGAAAGGGACACACAATTAAATATAAAATAAATCTTGACAAGAAAAACACACTTCCTCTCTTTTCCATCATGCTCATCACTGAGAGCTGGCTGATCTGGCTAGAGCTGTTCTCCCCTAGTCCCTCTGTATTGAGAACAAAGACAACAGAAAGAAGACTGAGTCCTGACTCCAGGACGAATAGGACTACCCTACAAGTTCCTACATTCATGAGAGACAGACAGACATTTCTGCTTATTCTTGTGATTTTCTATCACTGTCCATTGAGCCTAATCCTTATATGAACATCTTACACATTGCATTAGGTCCCTTAAACTTATATGTTAAAACATAAATCTCCACAATGATCATATTTGGAAACAGGACCTTTCAAAAGGGAAGTATAGTTAGGTGAGCCTGCAAGGGTGAATCCTATATCATAGGACACTTGTCCTTATCAAAAAAAAAAGGGGGGGGGGATGAAATATGTGGTTCATTCCCGGGGCCCCCCCCCCCGACATACACAGAGGGAAGACCATGTGGAATGCCTTGAAATGGGACCATCTACAAACCAAAGAAGGCTTACCAAGAACCAGCCCTGCCAACTTGGTAAAAATGAAATTTTCAGCCTCCAGAACTACAACAAAATAAATGTTTTATAGCTCAGGCAGAAAATCCATGGACTGTTTCTATCATGGCCTACCCAACAAATAGAGTATTGATAACATAAAATACGGTATCAGGGCTTTGCATGTTGTATTGTGGTGCTTAGATGTTGCTAATAGATATGGGATAGGAAATACAGATAAAATTTGAGTATGATGAATAAGTGATCAAAGTATTAGCATTTATGATATTTAAATTATTTTAAAGAGAAAATATGTATTGGTTAGTTCTAATTTTTAAATATTTACATATTCTATATTATTTAGTCTTCATCATATTGATATCAGGAGATATTTTTACAGCCATTTTGTAGATCAGAAATTAAAGTACAAAATAGTTACACAAGCTTCCTAGAATGTATAGTTCAGGTCTAGCCAAGCCAGAATCCATCTTCAAAGAGACTCCAAAATCTTCTAATTTCCCATATGAGAGCTTGTGTAAATCACAACAAATATGCAAAACATAATAGATATATAAGAAAAAGACACTTTTATTTATTTTAGAATGTAGAATAAAATGTCTATAATTTTATACAAATAAGTTACTATTCCAAATCATTAAAACTCATGATCAGATTTAGCTAGTATTTTTATTTAATTCTGCTTCATTTTTCTTACATAGATTAAACCAAAGTTCATAAGCTAAAACTTCCTGTTCTATGTTATTCACATCTGTAGTTATAGGGAACTGGCTCTAGAATCCCCCTTTGGCTAGGCATGGAGGTATACACCTTAAATCTCAGCAGTCAGTGGGTAGAGGTAGGCTGAACTGAGTCCCAAACCAGTCACATCTACACAGAGAAAGCCTGTCTCAAAAGAAAGATAGAAAGGAAGGGAGAGAAGAAGGGAGGGAAAGGGGGAAAGAGGGAAGGAGGGAGGGAGGGAGAAAGATACATCTACTCTGGAAGGATTTATCTTTCCTCAGACTTTTGTTATCCTTAACGTATAGTTTTGCAAATCTAAAAATAATAAATAAAGAACAAATTATCTTAAAATAACCTCAAACCCAAGGGTCTTAAAAGTGCTAAAAGTGTTTTATTACTTTTTTTAAAGTATAATAAATTTTAAATAACTATTTTCCTTAATTTTATCTGCACCCTATATCAAATTAATTTATTTTTACATAAATCACATGTAAATAAATGGCCTTTATGTTATGAGGTAAATAATAGGCATTCAAAAAATGTTATCTGATATCTTTCACTTAACATTCTTCTAAGAAACTGGTATAAAACTAAACTCCATTATATATTCTACTATCTTATTTTTCAAAATAAAACACTGATAAAATTTAAATTCAGGAAAATATACATGTAAAAGAAAAGCAAGGAGACAGAAAAATCATATTCCTTTTAATCATTTAAAACAGGTAATTTAACAAGTTTGTTTTTATTTTACTTTATTATTTTTGGCAAAATTTTTAGATTTATTTCAAAAAGTAATTTGTTCACTTTAGAATATTCAAAGAGCAAAGAACTAAATTAAATAAAATATGAAAGTCAACATTTGACACCTCTCCTTTGGCAGACATCACACCATGCAGAGACTCACCCACAAGTGCCTTTTCAGGATGGCACCAATCATTCTGAAAACGAAGACACATACACGTGTGTAATTAAGAATTTTGCTGCGGGCTGGACAGGTGACTCAGTGGTTAGGAGCACTGGTTGCTTTTCTAGCAGACTTGGGTTGGGTTCTCAGCACCCACATGGACACTCCTAACCATTTTACCCCTATTCCAGGAGATCGGGCTCCTTCTTCTGGCCTCAGTGGGCACTGAATGACATGATACACAGACACACATGCAGTCAAAACACTCATATAAATAAAATAAAAACAAACCTTTAATTTAAAAAAAGACTTTCACACTTAGTAATTTTTAAAAAATAGAATAAAATCTTATCAAAGGAACAACAGAGGCCCGATTGCCTGAATGGCAGTGAGAACATCAGCAACTTTTTTTTCCTCCACAAAAACCCAATAGCCTAGAGAATGTTTTTTCAGGAAAATATTAAGCCTCACAACCACAACTTCTGATATGTGAATCAGAAGTCTTTCAAGCCGTTAGAGAAGGCAGAACAAATTTAGCACTCATCCAAGAGGAGTCACTAGCACATTGTCTAAGGTCCATAGAAAATCCTCATTCACAAATCATGGCATTACCTAAAGTGACCTCTGAAAAGACATCAGTTCCTAGGGCATGTGCTCAAAACAGTCAGTGGCAAACAGTTGCCTAAGCTCTGATAGAGGTTGGGGAAAAAAGAACTTGGCCAACACATTCAGGAAGATCTGGAGAGTGAGCAGTCCATGGATGTCTTTGAAAGTCTACAAAATATTCCAGAAATGGACAAGGTCACAGTGGTGTACACATCTACATGTGTGCAGTTATGCAGACTCCAAAAAAGTATGAGAAGACCACTGTGTTGTTTAGGGTTTTCCAGTGAAACAAGGTCAATAGCACGAATACATAGAGATTATTTAGAATGGATTATAAGCATGGAGAGTCTCACACAATTGTGGTGGCTGATAAATCATAGTTTTGCATGATAATTCTGCAAGGTAAGCACCTGAAGCAGAGTTGATGTGGCAACCTCCACTTCAATCTATAGGAAAATTTGTTCCATTAAGAAAATCTCAGTCTCCTCCCATCCCCTCATAGTCTTCAACTGATTGGATGAGGTTCATCCCACTAGGGAGGACATCGGCTTTGCTCACACTCTGGTAATCTTTAACCACATCTGAAAGCAAAGTGTCAGGTGACACCAGCACCTGATATTTTATGTGGATGCAACAGCCTAGCGAAGATTAACCATCTACAGTTGTGGTCTCTAGCTTTTGTTGATTGGAGACGGTATGGAACAAGAGGCCAAACCTAAAGCAGACAAGGGGCTGTCAGTCAGAACAGAGGATTATTTATCCTAAGGCATCCAAGAAAATCACTGACAAATAACTACCTAACCACAAATTTAATTGAGCTCAGAGTTCAGCAGCCATGCACTAAATAAAGACTTAACAAGAGTAGCCCAGGAAAGGAAACAAAACCAATGTTAAAAGAATAAAAATAGCTCCAATGTGAAAAGAATACAAATAGTCATGAGGTAGTGACTCACACCTTTAATCCCAGCACTCGGGAGGCAGAGGCAGGTGGATCTCTGTGAGTTCAAGGCCAGCCTGGTCTACAGAGTGAGTTCCAGGACAGCGAGGGCTACACAGAGAAATCATGCCTCAAAAAAAAAAAAAAGAAAAGAAAACCAGTGCAAGTCCTCCAGATCAAGGGGAGAGAAGTTTGAGTTCAAGAATTTTCGTGCTACACTACCCTGAGTGTTTAGCTTTAAACTTTAAAAGTAATGGAAAGCCCTAGAAACAAATAGAACAGGACTAAAGCGGGAAACCAGCTTTTCAGTACAAACCATCCTTGTGCAGCTTCAGATTCTGAGTTTACTAGAAAAATTCTTTAAGGAAGCTATTAAAGACATGTGCCAAGAACTATGAGAAATTCATCCAAAGACCTGAAGTCACTCATAACAAAGTTGCTTCACTAAAAAGAAAAGTGGGCAAAGAAATGGAAACCAGTAGAGCAGAAATGGACCGATGAAAGGTTATACATGATTTCTTAAAGTATATAGCAAAAGAGAAAATATAAACGCTTTAGGAATGACACCAAGTGAAAATAAATATACTGTGTAAAAGAAAGGTGTGTGTCTGTCTGTCTGTCTGTCCGTCTGTCTGTCTGAGTGTGTCTATATGAATGTATGTGTATACATACCAATGCATACACCTGTGGACATTTGCAAAAGCCAGAAGAGAGTACCCCTTATCACTCTCTGCCTGCACTGATGCAGGGTCCTCTTTCTGAATCTAGGACTGACATTTTCTTGGCTAGGCTGAAAAGCAGCAAAGTACAACAATCCTCCTATCTCCACTCCCATGGGAGCTGACGCCACAGAAGTGCACAGGAGTCTCAGCTGGTTGTGTGAATTCAGGAATATGAACTCTGGTCTTTGTCAGTGCACAACAAGAGAACCACTTAGTGTGTAGGTAAATGGATGGAGCTAGAAAACAGTCATCCTGAGTGAGGTAACCCAGGCCCAAAGAGAGAGACATTGCATCGTTTCTTTCACATGTGCATGCTAGCTTTTATGTTTTAGATATGCGTTTCATTCAAAATAGCCACAGAGATAAGATAATCAGTAAGGGACCAGAGGGAGAAGAGGATCTCCCAAGGAAGGGAAAATATGATATAATGTTGTACCGGGACAAAAGCAAAATTTAAAAAGGGAGGGATAAAGGGATAGGGGATGAGAGGATAGGGTGGAGGAAAGACTATGGGAAGGATATTTAAAGAGCTGTTTTAAAACACAGCTTTTTAAAAGCCATGTGGAAAATGACTACTATAGGAGCTTTCTAAAATATATACATACCTAAAAGGAGTTTTAAATGGAGTTACCATATAATGGGAGGACAATACCCCAACTAGGTATCATATGCTCCTAATTAAAACCCCCAGTACCAAAAATAGCTTTTTAGTTGTTGGCCAATGAGGTCACATAGACCCTCCCCCAAAGACCTCGGGCTATTACCAATGCTATGGATTACCCTCCACAACTTGACAGTAAGATCATATTGCCGAAGATACAGCATACTTATGCCATAGGAACATGAAGATATCTAGCTGCAATTCAATTGGAAGCGTCACCCCTACTGGATAGCATTCATAATGCTGAATGGTGCCATACATCCTACTGGAGTAGAAAAGTAATCATCATTCTCACCCAGCCATGAATCCTGCAAGTCACATTAGTGACCTGTCTGCAAGATACGCCCACTGGTACAGTGGTGCCATAAACATTTCCCCCCATTGTCCTCATTTATTCCCCTCTCCCTCCTGACATGCCCCGTCTTTTTCCACCAACTCCCTTGCCTACATTCATGACTTAGAGAGGGAGCACAGCATTTAATTAGCATTGCTTGAATGATCATGGGTAAGTGTTATTTACCTGAACAACAAGGACAACTTAACCCTGACTACACCACTGAAGAATACAACTTCCCCTCCCGCAGTAAACAGTTATTGTCTATCAATTCTGCCATTAAGTCTTGTGTAACTTGGTTACACCAATTGTCTCAATGACCTCATGTTTAAGATAGGGATAATTGAGTGCCTACTTATAGACCTGCCTTATGCATCAAATAAACAGTGCTGAATGAAATAACCACTTTGTGGTATGATGAGGCTTTTTTTTGTTGTTTGTTTGTTTTCAGTCTTCTTCCCATAGGTATCCTTTGCTCTGCTTGAATTTTCTCCCATTTCACCTTTCACTTCTGCTTTCTCTGGATTTCACTCTAAGCTGTCAAATTCTGTTTCATCCACATCTGATGCAGAAATCTGTTAAATGCTGTCTGAAATTGTTTGTAAGCTGTGGCCTGATTGTCCAATACAGCAGTACATAGTGACAGTGCATGGGCAAAACTATCCCTGAGAATTACAGGGAGACACTAGGAAAGGAGATTGCAATTTAATGAGTGCTTAGTAGCAGCCGTACTGACGACATCTTCCATACTTGCCTAGTTTGAGCTCAATACTACTCATATACTTTTTCATATATGTCTTGTAAAAAGATCTACTTGGAGTACGGTACTAGAACTCCAGTTCGGTCCCACTGAGCTACAATTAATGTTTTTGGGAGAGATCTGGTCCTTATGCAGTCTCTTAGAAGAGTCCATCCCTTGATCCTTTCAGTTGCTAGGGGCTACCCATGTTACTTGACTCCATCTTCAAAGGCAGGAATAGCAAGTTAAAATTTTCCTCACAACGCCAATCTTCTGGCTCTTTTACTGTTTCTCTGAACCACATATAGATCCTAAGGATTACACTGGACCCACTGGAAGTCTCAAATAATCTCCAAGTTTTAGGACAGCAGATTTCTTATCCTATCTTCACTCCTTAGGTCCCCTTTACCATGTAAAGCAACATATTCAGAAATTATAAATGCTTGTATATGGACATCTTTTGGGAGCCATGATTCTGTCTATTACAGTTCCTTAAAACATCTCACCTTTCTACTTTACATGTGTTAGGGCCTAGGGACATGTCTGGGTCCAGGGCCCTGGTCTGTGTTGATGTCCGTGACCTGTGTTGCTACTAAGGGCCATGTGGATGTCCATAATCTGTGCTGCAACATGAAACCGTGTTGATGTCCTTGAGCCAGATTGATGTGAGTGTTCTGTGCTGCCAGCTGAGGCCATGGTGATGTCTGGGTTTGTGCTGCCACCGAGGGCCCCGTCTGAGTCAATCGTCCTGCTGCAGCCAGGGTCTGCGTTGATATCTGTGGGCCTTGTTACCACCAAAGACCATGAAGATGTCCATGGTCTGTGCTGAATTGTGAAGCAATGTTGATGTTCATGGACTGTGCTGCTGCAGGTAGCTAGGTGTATAGTTTTACTGCAGCAGGGGCCATGTTTATGGTCTGTGTTGTCACCAGAAACTGTGTGGAGACCCGTGATCCATGCTCCTGCTGACTGTGAAGAGCAAAGAGGCTACTTTTGCAATAAGATCAATGACTCCAGCCCCACAGTTGGCTGGGGGTCGTGGGGGTATGGAAGGCTTCTGTGGCAGCTCCTACTCCCACCCCAAACCCCTCTAAAAAAAAAAAGTAACAACTTAGACAGGAAGCCATTGAAGAGAACTCTTAAAAATTATGATATGATGGTAATGCTGACATGTAGCTTCTGATGGGGGTGTGGTGGGGGGGGGAAGATCTCAGTTCTATTAAAGGGACAGGCCACTGAGAGTTTGACCACATTCCAGTAAGTATGTAGATAACACAAATTGGACTTGGGTTTTTTTTTCTTATTTTTATTTTTACTCTTTGGGAGGGATGTCATAGGAGGGGGGGCAGATATGGAAGGATTGGGAAATGAATGTGATCAGGGTGTATGATGTGAAATTCCCAAAGAATCAACAAAATGTTATGCTGAACCCACAGCTCCAGAAAGGCTAGCTAACAGGGAAAGACCCTAGGAGGGACACATGAATGGCCCAGCAAAGGAGAAGTGGATAAGATCTACATGAGTGGACTGGGAAGGGGGGCAGAAGGCGAGGAGTGGGGGATGAGAACATAGGGAAATGGGAGGGTCGAGCTGGAACAGGGACAGAGTGGGAGGGCAGGGAGGGAGATACCATGATAGATGAGGACATCATGGGAATAGGAAGAGGCAGGGTGCTGGGAAGGCTCTCAGGAATCCACAAAGATGACCCCACCTTGGACTGCTGGCAGTGGTATAGAGGGTGCCTGGACTAATCTACTCTGGTGACTGGTCTAGTGAATACCCTAACCGCCATCATCGAGCCTTTGTCCAGTGACTAGATGCAGATACAGAGATCCATGGCCAGGCACCGGGCTGAGCTCCGGGAATCCAATCAATGAGAGAGAGGAGGATTCTACAGGCAAGGGACTTCGAGATCATGATGGGAGGACATGCAGAGATGACCGGCCACACTAGTGGAAGCCCATGAGCTCTGGACTGGTGGCTGTGGAGCCCCCATGGGACTGGACTAGGCCCTCTGGATATGGAAGATGATTGTTTGACTCGAACTTTGGTGGGGGGGGGCACCCAGGCAGGGGGATCGAGATCCATCCCTGGTGCATGGGCAGGCTTTTAGGAGCCCAGTGCTGGTGGTGTGACGCCTTGCACAGCCTCGGTGCAGTGGAGAGGGATTTGGACCTGCCTAGTCTCACTCAGTATGCCGGGCTCTGTTGACTCCCCATGGGAGACCTTGATTTGGGGGGTTGGGGGGTGTGGGGTGGCTTGGGAGGGAGGGCTGGTGGATGGGAGGAGGGAGGAGATGGGATCTGCGGGTGGTATGTAGAGTGAGTAGAAAATTTCTTAATAAAGAAAAATGAAAAAATATGCTGAAAAATAAATAAATACATAAAAGTCCATTTGGGGCTAAGGATACAGCTCAGTGTGAGAACATTGACCTAGAATGCTCAAGGATCTGAGTTTGATCCCCAAACATACTAACTAAATACATAAATATGAAAAAAAAGTGTATTAGGGGCTAGAGGGAAGGCTCAGCAATTCAAAGCACTAGCTTCTCTTCCAGGTGACCTGAGTTCAGATCCCAGCACCCACATGGTGGCCCACAACTGCCTCTAACCCCAGCTGTGGGGGATCTGAGAGAACCAGGTATCCCCGTGGTACAAAGACACACATACAAGCAAAACACCCAGGTACTTTGAATTTGTTTTCAAGTAGCTACTTTTTATCACTGTGGCAAAATGCTTGAAACAACCTCAAGGAGGAAAGATTTACTTTGGCCCATAATCTAGGTGTTCGAAGCCATAGTGACTCAGCTTTGTTGTCTAAGGGTGTGAGATAAGAAAAAAGATCACGACCGAAGTGTGTGATGGAGGAAGCAGAGAGTGAAGGGGTTTGGGAGACTACACCCCTCCTAGGACAGCCCCCAGGGACCTATTTCATCCAACTAGGAAATGAGACCTCGTTTCCAGCACCTCCCAATAACGTCATCAAATTATGAATGTATTGGATCTACTGATGAGGTTAGAAGACCTCATGATTCAGTCGTGTCTCCACAACCAATCAGCAGGCAATGAAATCACCAACATACAAGCCTTTCGGGGGACATTTCAGACTCAAATTGTAACAGTCTAGTTAGTTATATCATTTTTTTTCTCTCTCTCTCCTTTTCTTCCTTCCCTCTCTCTATTATCTAGGTGCAGTACGACACAGCAAATATCACACACTGGATTGCTCCGAACAACATAGCTATGTTTGGTCTATCAAGATATGATGTAGAATTATGCTCAGAATTCTCTAGGTCAGTGGTTCTCAACCTTCCTAATGCTGAGACCCTTTAGTACAGTCCTTCATGTTGTGGTGACCCCCAACCAGAAAATGGTTTTCATTGCTACTTCATAACTGTAATTTTGTTACTGTTGTGAATCTTCATGTGAATATCTGTGTTTCCTGATGGTCTTAGGCTATCCCTGAAAAAGGGTCCTTCGACCTCCCCCAGGGGGTCATGACCCACATGCTGAGAACCACTGCTCTAGATAGTAGAACTGATCTTCTGGTAGTCCCACTTCAGTCTGACAACTCAGGGTCCTAGAGACTTGAAACTGTCTCACACCTGTGCAATAGCCCAGAGCCTCAGAAAGCAAATCCACTCAGACGGAGTCCTTTGTAACTAAGCTTGCCAAACTGATAGAATGGATTAAAGATAAGTATTCTCACAACAACTGCCCTGCAGAACGTATGAGATAGTTTGTGGAAAAATATCCTCTTACCTATCCATATTCTCCCTTAGCAATTAATATTAGAGTGCTGCATGAGACTGGGCACCCAAGAGTTCATTAAGTGGAAGGAAAAAGTCTTCTTGAAACAATTAAATTATATTTTATATTTCTTTAGCTCCTTTGTTTGGAAAACCTTAAGTAGTAATAATTTGTTTTATAGTCAAGTTTTTTAATAACTTCATGGTGTGTTTAATGTGTTAAAGAGGAAAGCATTATCAGCAAATTTATTCAAACCTTGTTATGATTGTTTTATTTTGAGACAGGTTCCTACTATACAGTTCAAGATGACCTCAAACTTGTAATCCTACCATCTCAGATGCCATGTCCTGGGATTACAGGCATGCATGACCATGTCTGGTTTTTCCAATGTTTTTAAAATAGGCTTTCAAAACCCCCAGTTAATAGAACAGTTGAAAGCTCACAAAACATTGACTGTGAACTGCATGATTTCAAGTTCTTATATCTAATCCAAAACAAATAAAATCTCAAAATTTACTAACACAGGTGAAGAATAAAAACTATACACCTACTAGGATTTTTATTATCTCATTGAGGCTTTGTGATCCCCTTTCAGTGCTTTGCTCAAGGCTTCTTGTTTGCAATCATCCAGCCAAATCTGCTCTCAAAGCATCTTCAACTATAGTCTCCACCAGCAATTCTCCACCTGTGGGTCTCGGCCCCTTTAGGGGTCAAATGACCCTTTCCCATCGGAAAACACAGATATTTACATTAAGATTCATAACAATAACAAAATTGCAGTCATGAACTAACAACAAAAATAGTTTTATGGCTGGGAGTCACCACAAAATGAGGAGTTGTGTTAAAGAGTGACAGCATTAGGAAGGCTGAGAACCACTATTGTACACTAATCTGTTGATTCCCTCTTTCCAGTGCCTTTTGCCTGAGAGGTCAACTGATCTGAAAATTTAGTACTAGTGTGATAATAATGATTATGATTAAATACAGTAGGTTTCACAAACAATAAAATTATACTGTTCAAACATTCAATGTCATAACACCAATATATGTATTGATTATAAATTTTTCAGATCTTTAGTCAGCTCAATAGTACTTACCTTGGAAAAAAGAGATTTTTTTCATATCAGCATGTATTGTACAGCTTACCCAAGGCCAGTCATACCTACAATTTTTTTATCCTATTCTTGTAAGGGCAGTTGAATAGAGATGTTGGAAATACACCAAAGCATTGCATTTTCTTCTATTATAAGGATCCTTAGAACAACAAAAGGCCCCCAGATCATGAACTAGAATAATTCCATTCTCTCTCTAACCAACCGTGTATGACTTCACTGTTTGTCAGACATCTAACACTGGAAAATACATGATTGTCGTGTAAGTCTTCTAATTCCATTTTACTCTTAGCCTTCTTTGGATGGAAGTTTAAATAATATTCTCATTTCTCTTATGCAGTAAAATACATGATAATTCATAGCAAATACCCTCCAGGCCTCCCCTGTCAGACTTAAGCTTTAGACAAGACAGTAACAAAGAAGTAGCAGACAAAGGTGAGTACTCTGTTTTTACCAAAATTCAGAATTTTTAATTCCCTAAGTTATCATAAATGTGTCTATGCTCTTGGAAAGCTCATTAAAAACAAGTTCAGCTGGGGGTAGTGGCACACAGCTTTAATACCAGCACTTGGAAAGCAGAGGCAGGCAGATCTCCATGAGTTTAAGGCCAGCCTGATCTACATAGTGAGTTCCAAGACAGCCAGGGCTACATGGGGAGACTCTATTTCAAAAACAAAACAATCTTGCACAACGTCATGTAAATTGCAAATGCCATTTAAAAGACAGTACTAAGTTTCTTAAAGAAAATTCAAACTCCAGATTTTGGAAAATATAGGAAAAAGAGCTGCAATATCATTAGGACAATAAAAATAATTTCAATCATATGATTAACCACTATTTTTATTGACTCCAAGGAACAAGATAAAGAAAATGTTGGTAACTGTTGAAAGTGGATGAAGGTAAGTGGGATTTATAACTTAATAAATCTCTATTTTTGTGTATTTCACAGTTTTCATAATCAGTTGTTTAAACAAAATGGAATAGAATAGACTACAGAAAGTGAAATGAAAGGCTCAGGAGAGAGATGCCTACCAGGGATAAAGTGCGGTTCACTGATTCTAACCTGAACCAGTAGATAACTTTTTATCTGCTTAGATTACAGGACACTTAGCTTTGGCAGAAGAACTGATGAATGACAAGAGGAAATATCGGTCAAGCTGGGAAAGTAAATCAATGAAGTATTTGAGGTAGGAAATTTCAACCCCCCAAAAAAGTCTATTATCCGAGTCCTGATAAAAATACTGTCAAGGTTCATCATTGCCCAACTTCAATTATTGCAGAGCTGAATTAGATAAGTATATTCTATGATGAAAGTAAAGACGATGGTAAAAGGAAGAAAAGATCTCATTTAGAATTGGAACTGGAAACCAGAAGAGTACGAAATGTGATACCAGCAAGGAAGCCATGTTCTACAAGAGCACAGGGGTTGATAACAGTGAACAAAACATAAACAAGGACAGGGCTGGCCCCTGAGTAAGCATTTGGGTCTTGGTTCATGTTTCAGCATTTCTAGCATCATTTCAATACCTCCAGCATCTTTCCAGCCTTCTCCCACTGCAAGTGAGCAGAAATTCACCATCAAACCAGGAGTATCAGAGTGCTCTAAGAGCCAAGAGAGTTTGGAAGTACACAGATTCGAGAACAAGATCTACTTACTGCCTATATGACTTCTCATCTGTGAGGTGCAGAAGAGAGCAGTGTTTGCTTATTATTTCAATTTAATAAAATGATAACATGATGGCTGACCAATCTTCAACCAGTTAGATAATCACAAAATGAAAAATAGCTGATTTTTAACTACTTGAAGTTTAAATTTTGTCTACAATCCTTTCTTCCTATATTTTGTGTATTTTTTTTTCTGGTTTTGGCGGGGCCTGGCTATGTAGCCCAGACTGCTCTCTAACTCCTGGGCTTACACAGCCTCCCATCTCAGCCTATCAGGCAGCTAGGACTACAGGCCCCCATCACTATGCCCAACTATAACTCTCAAGAGTCATATACAAAGCAAGATTTCCATGACAAACAAAAGCTGGGGCATGGTAGCTGCTTACTGTCACAATGCCCCATATTTCAAATAAGAATGGTATTTTAAAGTTTGAGAAAATGAAACTTGAGACTCCATCTAACTACCGAAAGAATATCATCACGTAAACAAATAACAAATGCTGGTGAGGGTGTAGGAGAAATCAAACTTCTACATCCTTCTGATGGAAATACAAATTAGTCTCACCAATATGCAAATCGGTGCAGAGGTTCCTCAAAAAAATTGAAAATGGAATTACCATATCTCTACCAATTCTGGTATATGTTCAAAGGACTATAAGTCAGCATAACACAGGTACATACACAACCACATTTATCACAGCATGATTAAGAACAGCAAGCTATGGAATCAGTTGGTGTCCGTCAACACATGAAAGGATATTCTATTCGGCCAGAAAACAGAAGGAAATTATGTCATTTTCTAGAAAATAGGTACAACTGGAGATAATTATATTGAATAAAACAAGTCAAACTCAAATAAATGCATATTTTCTCTCATTTGTGAATCCTAGACTTTATATAGCTACATAAAAACATTTATATATATGATGTGATAGCAAAAGAGAGATGGGAGAGGGAGGGAGGACAGAGTAGAGGAGTGAATAAGGCCAAAGTACTCAATAGAGTTGAAAGAAAATGCCTTTATGGAACCTGTCACTATGTACATTGAATATTTTCAATAAAAAGAAAAAGGACAAAAGAAAATTACAAAATGATTGTCACACAAAGTGTATATCTTTTAACCTGACTATGGTATGTGCTATTTGTCATGGTTTTAAATTTTGAATGTTTTCCATGCCTAAAATCACCACACTAGCAAACTAGTAGAATGGTAATAAATTATATTTATTTACCTACATATCCCCAAATGTTTGCTGAGTGATTTGATGTAATAGTGTATAAAGAATTACTGTTTTAAGTAGACAGTTAGATTAAATAGATCCAAAACGCATATCCTTCGCATGAGAATTGCCTGTAAAAACAGTGTACGAAGAATACCTCCTTCCAGAAAGTCAGCTGTGGCAAATCTTTACTTCTTAAAAGCTCCCCCAAAGTTATTCATGACCAGGTCTGAAAGTTACTGCCCTCCATGACTTTTGTAGTCTTTTCTTCCATGGCTCTATTACCACCTCCATCCCCATGGCTATAGAAACAGCCTACTACAATCCACTTCTCCCACAAACCTCATGTATTTTTATGCTGCTATCAAGGGAGCTTGGTTTCTGTTAGCAAATATCCCCAGTTCTATTTTCAAAGAGAGGCTGCACTTAGATAAGTTCTTCATATTGCGTCCTCCCACTGGTTAAGTCTTTGAATTACAGATAAGATCATTTGACCAATTACAAATATAAGCATGGATCAAGATCGCAGAACACCGAAAGAGTTGCTCAATAAAACAGGGCTGTGACCTTATATGTGTGCTACTTTTTCTTCTCATGTTCTCTTTGTTGGCTGTGAATGGAAAAGCACTGGAGAGGAAACTGTGGCTCTCCTACACATGGCTGGATAAAGAAATAAACATTTCTACTCTTAGTCTAAGTCCTTTAGAGATTGTAAGATTGAATATAATTCTAGCCTGAGACAAAGCATTAATGGCTGTTGTATTAGAGAATATTAATAGAGCTTTCATAACTTAAAACAACATTTGTTATCTTATAGTTGTTCAGCTTAGAAATTCACCATGGAGCTCATTGAGTCTAACTCAAGTAACCAACAGGACTTCATACCTTTTGAGGCTATCGGTTATGTTTCCATCTTTTCAAGAAGCTAATTGCATTCCTTGTCTTGGCCCCCATCTCACGCCATCTTCTAATATATCTCCCAGTAGTCTTTCTTTCTGGCCACTCAGTCACAGTCACCTTTCCTTCTAACCACAGGCAAGTTTTTATGTTATGTTGTAGAAGATACATTGCATTAGTGTAACCTGGATAATCCTGAATAGTGTCCCAGTTTGTAATCTTTATCTTATTAATATCTACAAAGTCCACTTTGGTGTGAAATATAACATACAGTTTCTAGAAATTTAGAAATGAGTGTTTTATTTATTTATTTACTTATTTACTTATTTATTTATTTATTTATTTATTTATTTATTTATTTTTAGGGCATCAGAACTCTGCTTACTTACTGCAGTGCCCAACTGGGAGACACACATCTACATTTCTCTAAATCCACACTACGTGGTACGTACTTCATATTTCTAGAAGAAACAAACATTTGAACTGGTGTAAAGCACATATAAACTTTGTTGAATGATTCTTATACTGTCTAGGTTGCTGCTCAACATCTTTTTTTCACTTATTTTGTATTTTGGACCACATTAATAAGAGGTTGATTCAACAGATAAGGGAACATACAGATATGTAAGACACTGCTATGCCTTTAAGCAGCTGAGCAAATCAACCTCCAGGGTATGGATACTTACAGTTGTGCAGGCATTTAGAGCATAAGCCCCACCACTGTAAGTACATGTGTGCCATATTTTAGATGCATGCACATCCTGCTCTGTTTTCCCAAAGTTAAACTGGAAAAAAATGGTCAGTTAGCATTGATTTATTGCCCTTGGCTTTTTTCTTTATCAATATAGCCTATATCAACATAGACTAGCTGGTTCTATCTAAGCCCACTTTACTTCCTTGTCATACCTCTGAATTCCTTGGTGCCATATGATACTGATTGCAAATTCATGTTATAAGTTAAGATAATTTCTCAATGCAAAAAAATTATCAGCATCATGCCAATATCAGTCTTTACTCCCCTCGCTTCTTTTGCCGTTTTTGAGGAGAATGATTTTGAATCAAAATGTCTTCATTAAAAACTACATCTGGTCTAAGAAACAGCTGCCAACTTCTACTTTGCTGTAAATCACAGCTACTAAATTTGAAATCATCTTAAAATTCAAAATATAGAATGAGATATTGCCAAGTGATTCCCTAAATAATAACCCTGGATATTTTCCCAAGCTCATTAATTGCCATAGGCTTTTCTTTCTGGTTTACCCAAGTTCATTCAAACCTACCCCGTGTACCTCCAAGATTTCACTCTGATATTAGTCTGACATTATGAAAAGTCAGGCAGCCTCTTTCGAAAGACAGGTTGAAAAGACAGACAATGGTGATATTACTTCATAAGTTCAAACAGCTCTAGAAAGAAAATCTGCCTGTTTGATCTGTTTAACTGTGTCATCAGTTCCAAATCATCCAGCACTAAGAAAGCTTTCAAGACGTGGGGAGTTCCAACTACTGTGGCTGACCTCTGTATTTCTGTCCTGTCTTCCTGCCTTACTGCTTCCCCATGTCCTTCTTCCTCTTCTTTTCAGTGACTAATGGTTCCTTACCCACTTTCCTGTCCTCTCTCACTTACATGCTCTCTTCCTGCTCATCTACTAATTGGTTCAGTAATTGGTAAAAGAATAAATAAGAACATTGAGAATCTCCATTTGCTGCAGAGGGAACTAAGGTCTGAATCCAAGTCTGTCTAAACACTCACCTAGTGAATGAATCAGAGCCATACTCTGTCTAAGAGCTACACTCTATCGCTGCATTCTTTTGTTTCTGATTATAAGTCTTACATCGAGAAGTGTTTTCTATATGGACATGTATAAATGAATTTTTAAAAATAGCTCACGAAACTGAATTAAAGAGAGTATGAAAGCTTGGCAAACCACTGCATAAGCTGGTATCACGTATGCCTCTTAACATACTATGGATAAGGAAAAGCACTTCACTACTTAACAGAGTATTCATATATTTAATAATTTAGGAACATACTGACCCAATTTTAACACTAAACATGATAGTAGGTTTGGACTTTTCAAATTCCTTCATCCTATGAAAGACCAAAAAATGGTAGAGGACTATTCTAAATCAGAGACTAGGCCAAACTATGACCACTACATGCATTTGTTCCTACCACAGCTCAGTGTGGTTCTCACATTGTAAAACTGCTAGGGGGGAATCAAAAAAATAATAATATTTGGAACCACGGATTTCATATGAAATTCAAATTTCAGAGTCCATAAATAAAGTTTTATTGGCTTACAGTCATGCTCATTCGTTTAACATATTTTCTGGGGTTCCTTTTGCTCCACAATAGCAGCACTGAGTATTTACAACAGGCACCATATGTGGGCCACAGAGACGGAAATGTTTACTTGCTTATCTGGGCTTTACAGCACAGTTTGCCAACCCTTTCTCGGTTGAAAGGGACAACAGAAACATGATTTGGTACTTGATTGGTTCAACAATGAGGTGGGAAAGGACAGCATTTGGAGAGCTGAGAACCATTCAGTATGGGCTGTATATTAGATCAGTGTCATTACAACAATGTTAAATTTCTCCAACCTTGTACTTACATGGAAAAATTTCCTCGTTCCCATTAAATACATGATGAAATATTAGAGGCATGGCTCATGATGTAGACAACGCATTTTAGGACAAAGTTGCATCGATTCATGTCTATATATGGAGGACAAGGTAAATATGGTAAATACTAGCCTCTGGGGCCTGCAAGGACCTGTAAAGGTATTTAGTTTCTCATTGTGCTATTTTGTTTTAACTTCTTGTTGATGTTAACATTTTTTTTTCAGAGCAAAAAGTTGGGGGTGGTGGGGTAAATAGCACTTTCAAAAATCAAAAGCTACAACATACTTTAAAAGATCATATTCATTTGTGTTTGTAGGAAATTGTAGTAAATATTAATTTATTTCCCAAAGTGCATCAGTTCATGTCCTTTCTTTAAATTTTTTATAGTATTTGTATTTTATAATTAACTTAATTTCACATATCAGGCACGGATTCTCCCGTCCTCCCTCCTCCCACCCCCCAGACCTCCCCCCCAACCCCACCCCCCCATTCTCACCTCCTCCAAGGCAAGGTCTCCCCTGGGGAGTCAGCCCAGTCTGGCAGACCCAGCCAAAACAGGTCCAGTCCCCTCTTCCCTACACCAAGGCTGAGCAAAGTGTCCCAGCATAGGCCCCAGGCTCCAAAAAGCCAGCCCATGCACCAAGGACAGGTCCGGGCTCCACTGCGTGTCTCCCAAACAATTCAAGCTAATCAACTGACTCACTTATCCAGAGGTCCTGGTCCAGTTCCACGGGAGCTCCTCAGCCATTGGTTCACAGTTCATGTATTTCCACTAGTTTGGCTATTTGTCCCTGTGCTTTTTCCAATCATGGTCTTAATATCTCTCGCTCATACAATCCCTCCTCTCTCTCGCTGATTGGACTCCCAGAGCTCCACCTGGGGCTCATCCGTGGATTTCTGCATCTGCTTCCATCAGACACTGGATGAGAGTTCTATCATGACAGCCAGGGTGTTCGGCCATCTGATCACCAGAACAGGTCAGCTCAGGCACTCTCTCAATCATTGCCAGTAGTCTACAGTGGAGGTATCTTTGTGGATTTCTGGGGACCTCTCTAGCACTCTGATTTGTAATAGCCAGAACCTGGAAACAACCTAGATGCCTTTCAACTGAAGAATGAATAAACAAAATGTGGTTCATGTATACAATGGAGTACTACTTAGCAGAGAAAAACAATGACATCATGAGGTTTGCGGGCAAATGGATGGAACTAGAAAGAATCATCCTGAGTGAGGTAACCCAGACTCAGAAAGACAAACATGGGATGTACTCACTCATAAGTGGATACTAGATGTAAAACAAAGGATAACCTTTCTTTAAATTTTTGATAAAGTAGATTTCTTCAGCACATTCAAGAAACCCAAGGCCTCCTTTAAGTCTTTGCTTTCTCTATTATGTCAAATCTACTCATAATCTCTTTAAAACCTGATTCCTTTTCATTGTCACCCCTAGTTCAACCCAATGCCATCCTTCATCGATGCTACAGCAGGCCCATTGGTTGCTTTCTCTCTTCACTGAGTAGTTTTTTTTTTTATCAATGATCACTTAATCCTGTACATAAAATCATCTAACTTCTCTCACATTTAAACAAAATACAGGAATCTATGATAACCTATGCTCATTTCCTAATGCTCTGCATCAGACACATATGTTTTCCCATTTCAGAACAATGTTATTCCTGTCTGTTGCCAAATTTTTATAGTGATTTACTTTTATTTTTATTCATGTATGTGATGTATATGCCACATGAATGTATGTATGCACCTGTGTAGGCCAAAAGAGGATACTGGATCCCCTGGAGCTGGATTTACAGACAGTTGTGAACCTCTTCATATGGATGATGAGACTCAAACTCAGATTCTCTAGAAGAGCAGCAAATGATTTTAACCACTGAGCCATCTCTGTTCATATATAGTTGATTGGCTAGATAGACCTAAAGACTGGTAATCTACATAATAAAGCACCTAACCCCATGTGTTTATCCACCTCTGACGTCCACTGAACTCTAAACACATGTGAATCTCAGGGTCCATCTTTAGTCCTGCCACAAATCTCAGGATATTTGATAGTCAACATTTTAGAGAAATCAGTTAATAGAATACACATTTTGAGGAAAAGTTATGTTGAGCACACAATCAGAAGTATACAATAGACTTCCTAATTTTCATCAGTAGAATGATAAATACTATATAAAAGGGCCAACATAATCATCTGTCAATGAATGCATTCAATTAACTATAAAAACTGAATGCTTTTCTTTTTCGTTTTGCTGCTTAGTCCATAATTTTATTATCTTTATGAAAAAATCTTCATAGAAAATTGCTTTAGCTCTCAGCATGCCATTCCTGAACTCTGAGGAAGCTTGCCTTCTTTTGAGTAACTCAATCTTTCTTCTGGGCAAGAGACATTTTGGGTCGGTTCCACCTCTTCTTCTTCACTTCTCTCTTGGACTTCTTCTCATAGGCTGAATTCTCTCTTGTAGCAGCATAAGCTTTCTTCTACGTCTCCTCCACCATGTCTGGAGTAACGTTATTCTTTAAGTACTGAGAGAATTGTTTCTTATAAGCTTCTTCATCTTCCTCCATTAGATAGCACTTGTAGTCTGCGACATTCTGACCCATGATATGCTTACGATATACTTCTGCATTGAACTCCTTGCTTTCAGAATCATAATCAGGGAATTGTTTAGTACTATGAGAAATAGACAAACCTCCATCCACCGTTCCCTCGAAGGCCCCAAAAACTTTATTGCCTGTTGTAGTTCAGGCAAGACTTGCATCCAAATAGCAAGTGAAGGCACCAGGCTGACCATCAGTGTTCAACTTGTATTCAACTCCAGTCACCTTCACTTGGCCTACATAGATCTTGTCCATGCCAAACCTACTGAGAAGCCTGTGGGCCAGCAGCAGGCCAGTACAATAGGCTGCAGCATAATTCATCAGGCCAACTTTCACACTGTATTTTGGCAGTTCCTGTGCATATGCTGTGCACACTATCATCTCCCCTTCTATACGGGCACACGCAATCTGGCAGATGATATCTCTGTTAGTTACACGACTATCATCCTGTATTTGGGTGTGTTGTACTTATTTTTGCCTTGGATCATCAATTGTTTCCAAGCATGGTTGGTAGTCAGTTTTACCCTCTTGTCGTCTTATAAATCTCACTTGGTATCTCTTAAAGTAGGCCTTATCTTGACAACTTTTACAAACCCCATGCTGTGGAACAGAAACCCACAATCGCGCCTCCACACAGACCTGGAGGCCCGGCAGTACTAGGGGGAAAAAGATCAGAGTCTGAATGCTTTTCTAACGGGAAAGTTTATTTTGGATCCAGACAAGTAATAAATTAAAACCAATTTTCTTATTTTGCTTTTCATTTGCAGTAGCCTGAAATGTACTCCATGTAACAATCACTCAAAAAACTCCACCAGTTTTATTAGCGTTCTACTACCTAATTTTCAGAACATTTTATCTATCATTAGTGTGTGTGTGTGTGTGTGTGTGTGTGTGT
>CABHPP010114597.1:0-25956 GCA_902168425.1 Peromyscus attwateri | reverse complement strand
GTGTGTGTGTGTGTGTGTGTGTGTGTGTGTGTGTGTGTGTACGCGCGCACATGTATGCTTTGTGTGCTTATACATAGTGGGCCTGCAGTGAGGTAAGGAGTCTGCTGTTGTACTTCCCCTAATCTTTTGGAGACAGGAAGTTTTATTAAACATGTAGATCTGTTAGACCACAGGTCCAGTAAGCTTAGGAAATTGAGCTTTGTGTGTCCTATAGCTCTAGGGTTAGAGTTGTTTGCTGTGACACCCAGCTTTTCATGTGTGTGCTGGAAATTCAAACTCAGGACTTCTGTCTGCATATTAGTCACTTAATCAACAGAGCCATTTTTCTTTCCAGTTCCTCCTAGACTCAATTATAAGGGAGGCCTAAAGCAGAAATGTCAATCAGTTTGATAGTGCAAAGAACACTTGGAGATGCTATGACTGACATCTACTGGGCCTTACATTGTGCTGACACATAGATTCTTCTTGTCGTTCATTTGTCCTTTGGGTGAAATGACATATTTTATTTTTTGTGAATGACATACTGTTGGGCAAAACTCATTCACTTAGAGCATCATCTCCTAGTCATTGTGTAGTTGATAGAAAAGTCCTAATTTTTCCTTTCATTTTTAATTTAAATAATTTCTTTTGAGAATATCATGCATGAGGATCTAGGTTAAATCATTTCCACACTTCACACTCTTCATTCAAAATCCTTCTGAAACCCATCCCTCTTTTTAAAGTCATGGCCTCTTTTCCTTTACTTATTATTATTATTATTACACACACATATGCATATAAACTATGGAGTCAATTAGCATCACTCCTATATACATGACTGTAGGGTTTATTGGGGGTTGGATAACATATCCAAGGGGGACAGGAGGGCATGTCCTTGGAGAAACCTGAACTTGTGTCTCTCAGTAGCCATCAATTGCCTATTGCTCTTCATCAGGGGTAGAACATTGTGAAATATATCCCACTAATATTGGCATGAGACCTAAATTTTTAAATATGGGCAGAGTTGTAGGCTTTTAGGCTACCCAAAGATGTTACATTTGCACACATGATTTTTATGTCCAATACGTTGTTAATGTTTTTTCCTGAAGCAGGTTATTTCTCTACAAAAGCAGAACTTCCACATAAATAGTTTGAATTCCCCTGAGATAGATTCCACTACCATAGCCTCCTCCTGTGTCAGCTTGTGTGTGTGTGTGTGTGTGTGTGTGTGTGTGTGTGTGTGTGTGTGTGACATTCATACCAGCTGGGACACTGTCATGTGGAATATTGTTCAAATTTCAATTTCCTCTTCTCCCACTATGCATGTCTGGCTGTTTCCTCTATTTAACTCTTTCTTCCATCTGGATCATGAGCACATCAGAATTTTACTATTCTTGCATGCAATAAATTATACATTAATAGGGTAGTTATGGCTGCTGAGAAGAAGTTATTTGTGATTTGCACTTAGAAAGATTTTAATCAAGTTTACCATTCTCAAAAAGTCTGTTTTGCATATAAATAAGGACTCCTAAAATCGATCTGTTTTGTTCAATTATAAAATGCTTCATTTGGAAGCCTGAGGGTAATTTATTATACTTAATCTAAGAAATGGAAGATATGTTGTATTTCTAATCTTATCAAGTGTCTACTATATTTAATGACAATTCCTGTTTTTCATGATTATTGTGAGCTGTCTAAGCTAATAAAGTGAGAAGACCATGGGAGATTTTCAGATGCTAAATGTATGATTGTGTATGGCCTCAGGTACTGCTATTCCCTTTGGATGTTCAGTTGTTCCAAGTGTTTGATTTTTGTCAGACAAAGCAGACTATCAGACCAAGTCCTTGAAACCTTCTGCAATGAACTATGTAAACAACAAAAGAAGAGGAAGAAAATCATGTGATGGTTTTCAGGTAGTTAATCATGCGTTTACATATAACTTTTCCTTATAATTAAAAGATCATTTATAGACAAAGCAGAAACTGAAGCAAAGTCTCTGATCTCTTATTTCTAAAATGATGGTGTATGTATATGTGTGGGGAGTGTGTAACACCATGTACCTTGCTGTCTATAGATATTCTGTGCATGTGTATCTTCTTATAAAATTTATGAGTAAATGAAATGTAGATCTAGAAAGGTGAGTAGAAGCCTGATGGAATATTTTATTTTAAATCATCTCTATGATTTCAAACCTGAACTTTTCTCAAAGTAGGTCTAATGATGAAAAACGATGGAGGTCAAGGCCAGGTGTTTTGAATGTGTCTCTCAAAGACCCGGTTTTGGAAACTTGTAATGTTGTTGAGGGAAAGGCTGAATAAGAAGTAAAGATTAAGAGGGTTCTGTGCACTAATGCTGTTATTCTAACAATGGTTCCATTATGTCAAGTGAGGGCTTGTTATAAAGTGATGTGGTCCTTATTGTGCCCCATTGTCATCTCTTGTCATGTGACACTACTACCATGTGATGACACAGTAAGGGAGCTGTCATCAGGTTCAGGCAGTCACTCTTGGACTTCTTAGGCTCTAGAATCATGAGCCAGATAACTTGTATTGTTTATTGATTAGTCTGTCATTTTGTCATAGCAACAAAACTAAGAGAAGACAGTGGATAAGGGGAAGGTTTTAGGGATTAGACTCACAAGCCTGTAATTCAATTCTTGGCTTCTAGATTTGGTGTGATAGATAAATCAATGTACTTCTATAATTCAAAAAACATATCAGTCCCTTCTGCTCCTACCCCCTGTATAATGAATATTGACAGTATTATTACAATGTCAGTGTCAGAATTATAACTATACCTCTACCCAAAAGTATTCTTCCTGTGGAGAAAAAACATTAAAAGTATCATTTATGAACATAAGAAAATCAGTGTCTAATATTTCTGTTTTCATAATGACAAGTAGAAGGCATTACATGTCTACTCAATTTTTCCTTTTACCTGGCAAACATCAACTTATGTGAAAAGAAATGAGCCTAGAATGGGGAAGTGCTTAGAATGCCTTTCAGAAACATTGCACTCTGGGTTTGCAAGTCCCCAATTCTCCCAGAATACACTCTTGGCTTGTATTTGGTGGTTGGCAGCTGACATTTTGATAAATGGAGGTATTAAACTGTGCATTAAGCATGCATTACATTTCAGTAAGGATTTTCCCTGCCATTTTCTCACAGATGTAGATGTACTTTAAAGTAGAAGGAAAAATTCCATCATAGTGATTTCACATTTAAGTAACTGTTCACCTTGCCAAAAAATGATCAGTTATTTGCTATAAAAAATATACAGGACTGGTTCTAAACTGGAAGCAAGAGTCTATGATGTGTTGCTCAATCCTTCATATTAAAGTGATTGCTAAGGGGAGGTGATCAAGCTCAGAATACAGGAAAGAAATATCTTGCTCAATTTGTATCTAGTTCACAGACATTGTCTAGGGAAACACTATGGAAATTAAGAGAAGGGAAAGATAAATGAGGTATGGCCAGGACAGGGGCTTGGGGAATGTTCTTGTATCTTCCAAGTCTCTTGCACAACACTTTTAATCAGAAATCATACTCTACCTACATGACATTCTTCTTTTTTTAATTAAGTAATCTTTTATTTATTTCACATATCAACTACAGATACCCCTCTCTTCCCTCCTCCTACCTCCCCAGCCTTCCCCCCTCCAACCCACACCCTATTCCCTCCTCAGACAAGGTAAGGCCTCTCATGGGGAGTCAGTAGGGCCTGGTACATTCAGTTGATACAAGTCTGAGCCCCTCTCCTTGCAGCAAGACTGTGCAAGATGTCCCACCCATAGGTAGTCCATCCCATAACTGTTGGAAGCAGATGCAGAGATCCACAGCCAAGCACCATGCTGAGCTCCAGAAGTCCAGTGGAAGAAAGAGAAGAGGGATTCTATGAGTAAGGTGCATCAAGATCACAATGGGGAAACATACAGGAACAAAAACCCAAACTAGTGGGAACTCATGAACTTTAGCCCAATAGCTGTGCAGCCTCCTCGGGACTAGACATTCTTCTTCTTAAAATTTTCTTTTCTCTATTTTCTTGGAGACTATGAAGCTTACTACTATTTTTCCATGTCCTGCAAACTAATCATCCTCCCTAAATTCAGTTGTCTAGCCTATCTAGGAACCTAGAAAGCAAAGCCATCTTGAATATAAGCAAATACAGGGCCATAATTCAGCAATTCTCACCCTCAGCTAAACATTTGAATAGTTATGAGAGCTCCCAAAGTGTTGAAGCCCAGATCCTTTCTTTACAGAGTTCAACTTCACTCATTTAGAGTAGGTACCATTTTCATATTTTTTAAAAATAAATCCTCCAGGTGATTCTACAATTCCGGGTAAAATTTAATGATAGAACTCTCCTCAAATTATTCTTTAGCATCAAAATGGTCAAAGGAGAATTTTAAAGTTGAGTTTTGCCTACCTCTTCTGTTTCTCTTAGGACTTCCTTTCCCTCACCAGTAACTGTCATTCCTTGCTTCTTGGCTGCTCAATCACTGGTTTCTCTACAGCCTAAAATGTCGATTCTAATGTCCTCTAAGGACATCAGTGAATCTGCCACATCAATTTATACTCTTTCAAATACTCATGTATATGAGGACTTCTCTGATTTTTCTTATACTCTATGAGTCCATGTGGCTTGTTGACCACAATTTCTCTTGTGTCTCATTGCTCTGCTATTAAAGAAATATACACACAAACATGTGTATGCATAGTTGACATAGTCTTAAAAACAATTTTTTTTATTTTTAATGCAAGTTTCCTTAAGGTTTAGCCCAGCATGCATATGTGTGTGTGTGTGTGTGTGTGTGTGTGTGTGTGTGTGTGTATGTGTGTAATTTAATGAATGGATTATGATATCTTTGATTTGATTTATGATTTAAGATTGTATAAGAAACAGCTATTTGGATAGTAGAACTCTTGATATGTGGGGGATAGTATGGAATTCTCTAAAGAATCAGTTAGCTCTTGGAATGATGTACAGCTATGTATACTATGATTTAATTTTAAAGATGTGTGTCAGAAATCAATGCTATTTATATTGTGTTAGGTCAATGTAAGCCATGTGAAGTAAGGACTATAGGTACCTTGATCCCTCACGTTGCAATATAGAATTAGATGTTTAGTGAGCATAAAGAATTCCTTTTGCGCCGGGCGTTGGTGGCACACGCCTTTAATCCCAGCACTCGGGAGGCAGAGGCAGGCGGATCTCTGTGAGTTCAAGGCCAGCCTGGGCTACCAAGTGAGCTCCAGGAAAGGCGCAAAGCTACACAGAGAAACCCTGTCTCAAAAAAAAAAAAAAAAAAAGAATTCCTTTTGCAATGATCTCAAATATCCACCATCACCTGACCCTCACTCCCTAAAGTCCCTTTTGTCCATTCATATATTCCAAGATCAGTGGCATGTATTTGACTTTAGAAATTTTTCCTGTTCAGGATCCCATGAGCCATTTAACTCTAATTTCTTAAAACCTCATATTTTTCAAAGTCTGGATCATGCACCAGAAGCACCATGATTACCAAAACAGTAGCAGGCTTATTGAAAAGAAATCCATAAGCAGTCTATATTTTTGCAAATTCTCCAGAAGATTATGTTTTGCAGAGCACTGACCCAGCATGATGACAGTCATGCACTTATACTTCTGAATAACAGGGCCAGGGCAGATGTTTCTCTAGAGGAATGAAGTGAAGGAATATTTGGAAAATAAGGGTTCCAGGATTTCTCTCTGACATTTTCCCTCATTCAGCAGATCTTGAATGGGCCCTGCCATCTGGGCATCAGAGCTGATTACTTTGGTGATTCTGACCTGGAGTCAAAAAAGAAACAAATGGACTAGGTTGTCTCTGAGTTTTTACTTCTACTGGCATTTTGTGCTCTTCTATTTTGGTTTTCTGTCCCCATTAATTTCTGCTAAAAGCAACATCAATTGTCCCACAGTCTTAGATTGGGTACACATTAAAAACTTCTAAAATAGTAAAATGTGAAAACAAACAGCTCCAGGCCCTCCCAGTTCAAGTAAATCAGGGTCTAGGAGAACAGTTGGGTTATTTGCTTCTTGTAAAAGCTCTCCAAGTGATGTTGGTGTTAGCAAAGAGAATATATTGAGGATGACAGGCAACATAAAAAACTGTATTATGTAGCTCATGCTGGCAAGGATATGGGGGAAGAGGAACACTTATTGTTGGTGGAACTGCAAATCCGGAAAGCCACTATAGAAATCAGTGTGATGGTTCTTCAAGAAGCTGGGAAAAGATCTCGTTCAAAATTCAGTTATACCACTCTTGAACATATACTTAAAGGAATCTTTACCCTAACACAGGGATACTGGCTCATCCATGTTCACTGATGCCCTATTCATACTACTGAGAACTTAGAAACAGCCTAGATGTCTATCAACTGGTGAATGGATAATGAGAGTATGGTACATTTACACAATAGAATATTATTCAGCTGTTAAAAATGAAATTATGAGATTTGCAGGTAAATGGATGGAGCTAGAAAAACTCATCCTGAGTGAGGTAACACAGACTCAAAATGACAAACAGTGTATGTTAGCATTTAAGTCTTCAATAGGCATGCTACAATCCATATAACCACAGAGATTATGTATCAAATAAAGGACTATGGGGAGGGGAGGATCCCTCAAAGAAGGTGAAATAGAATACATAGTTATAGAGAGATGGGAGATACTGGAGTGGAAGTATTAGATGGTGAAGGAGATGGATGAAAGGATTAAGAGAGGGGATATGGGGATGGACACCTAACTACTAAAGACCATTTGAGAAATTGTATGGAAACCTAGTACTATAATAACTTCCTAAAATACATATGTAAGAAATACAGCCAGGCAGTGGTGGCGCATGCCTTTAATCCCAGCACTCGGGAGGCAGAGGCAGGCAGATCTCTGTGAGTTCGAGGCCAGCATGGTCTACAGAGCGAGATCCAGGAAAGGAGCAAAGCTACACATAGAAACCCTGTCTCGAAAAACCAAAAATAAATAAATAAATAAATAAAAAATAAAAATAAAAAAAAGAAAGAAAAAAAAGAAATACAGTGTCACCAAAAAGTGGGGGAGACAATTACCTAACTAGATATCTTTTGCAACCAAGTGAAAACTCAGGTGTCAGGAGTGGGCTATATCTAATTGTGTCATAGGCCAAAGCATCTCTATGGAAACCTCTAAATATCTCAGGCTACTGTCAAAGCTTTTGGTTGCTCTCAACATACTGATGGTAA
The DNA here is from genome assembly GCA_902168425.1 of Peromyscus attwateri. Classification (NCBI taxonomy): domain Eukaryota; kingdom Metazoa; phylum Chordata; class Mammalia; order Rodentia; family Cricetidae; genus Peromyscus; species Peromyscus attwateri. The sequence continues at coordinate 18,739 of CABHPP010114597.1, read as the reverse complement.
GACCCTATTGTTGAGGACAACACTTACATATCATATTGAACACAGAAGTCAAGCTGGTGTCTATTTGAAGCCTTCACCCTTATTGACTAGTGTTCATGGTACTGGGTGTTTTCTTTGCTTGCCTTTTATTTTCTAAAGAGAGAGATGAAGACAGTACATGGGTTAGGATGGGTAGTGAAGGATATAGGAGGAGGGAGGAGTTGGGCAAAGGGACACCATGATCAGTAATCACAATGCATGTATGAAAATTTTTTCCTTTATGATTAAAAAAAAAAAGAAAACAGAAAACTATGTGTTTTGTATGAACCATGGTTGGGCAAGAAACTTAAGAAGTATTTGGTCTGATGTCATGGCTCTGTGACCTCCAAATGGCATTGAGTCTATCAGATTTTCTGCTGTGGAAATTGCTGAGCATGGAGTTGACTGCCTCAGCTGAAGCTGTGGAAGCAGGCTTTCCTTGGTGTCATTCTCTTGAGATGGGGTCTGTCTATGCATGTCTCCGAAGCTGTTTTAACTTTCTTACTTGAGTCTCAGCTGTGATTGTGCAAACAACCCTCAGTCTTCCTTTTGTCTTCATTCTTTTCTTAAGATGATGTTAGCTTTTGTAACTTTCAAACAAAAGGATTTCAGTAAATATGATTTCCTGATGATTGATCAGGTAAACTTGCATTGTTAGGACTTGGTTTCCCTGAGCTTGAAAATGATACTAATGATTCAGAGCCAAAATGTTCAGTCAAAATTTACAAAATGGGACTTTCTTTCAGAGAAAAGGAGCTGAGAAAACTTGAATAAATACAATGAAAAATAGTCATGATGTTTCTTCCATTTCAATTTTCTTTTACTATTTGATAAAAAGCACTTCTGAGAAGGACTGAGTTTCCTGAGAGCAAACATGATATTTAATGTGCAGTCTTTCTGTGGTTTTGTGATTCTTGATTAAGAGCCTTGAGCCAGAAGCAATTGAAGTCTTTTGTTTTAGAGCCAGATGCTGCTCCTTGGAAAAGGCCGTGTAATGATAGTTAATGTCACACACAAAATGGGAAATGCCTCATAGATTCAAATGTACAGACTACCTCTTAAAAGGTCCAGTAAAAGAGAAATGATGGGACTAATCTATTTTCTTAAGTATGGGAAATATTATCTAAAATTAGGAATCCTGTTATTCTAGAATGTTTGTTCACCTGTTGAGTATTGTCTCTAAAGTCTTGTAGGACATGGAATTTAATCCCAAGGAAAGGTCAAGACAATTCTCAGTTTCCACATTAAATTGCTTGGAAACAGTCTTCAGTAGGAAGTTAGGTTTTAGGAAGCCTGCTGTGAAAGTTAGCAAGTAAAATGTAAAATGTGTGAAGTATTCAGTTTTAGAAGTACCGTTTTGAAAAGATTATGGCATTTTCACTTTACCAAATGAGGTTCTTTTGGTGGACTTAAATATATCTTTTGCATACTCTGGGGCTTAAATAAAAAAATCTTTAAAACATAATTCCATTAAAAATTTCTTCACTGCTAAGCATCCAGAGGTTAGGGTCTAGGACATTTGTGGCAGTATGCCTATATGAAAGATCTCTAGGAACAAAGAGCCTGCATGTCAGTATAATAGTATTTACAATGATCATGCTATGTGTAAGAGCATCTGCTATGCATTCTTAGCTCATATAAACTCCACAGTTCCTCCCTGACTACCTTGTCCCCAGTGCTGCAGTCTTATCCATCTGTCTTTCTTTTCAAAAACTAACCTTGGCAGGGAGTAGTCTCTCATCTCCTAAGAGTCTCTGTGGGAGGTATAAGATATCCTCTTTGATTATTGACATATCTTCCATACATTGATGTTGGCAATTCTCTTTGTTTGAAACTATATATTTTTTTATATTGGTGCTCTACATTTTCTCAATTACTTTTAACTCCTATGAATATCTGCCTCAATGCTATATTCAGTTATTTCATTCCTGCCTGCAAATACTGGCATTCCCCAGCATACAATTTGGGGCCACTATTTCAACATGTATTTTTTCTTCCTTTAGGTAACTCTACCAATTACTGGAATACATCATTCCCTTGATCCTAATAACATATCCAGAATATAGTTGTGGACCATTATCCAAATGGACACAAAAATTTCCAACTTAGTATGTCCACTAAGTATTACCACTTAGGTAGTGGTAATGGATGGAGTTAGCCTTGGTATCCAAATCCAAAGACACCTACTCCTTAGATATTGCCATTGGCATGCCATTTTAGATCTTAGTTTTCTACTGTCTAAATTTTTGAAGATAAAGTATTGTGATGCATTAGATATTTAGCACATTTTGTGATGCATGTTATGTGTTAATTAAAATTTAACTATATCTAACTGAATTTTTCAAGCCCAGAGTTTTTCTATAATGTGAATATTAAAATAAATACCATCAAAAATCACAACACTAATGTATTATCATTGACTGGTTGCTGTTAATTGTATGCTTTAAACTTTCCTCTCATTTCTGTCGTGTTTGTTTCTTTGTTCATAGTTGTGACCTAATACCTGGCAAAAAGCAACTCAAGGAGTTGTGCCTGCACTGTGAAAACCCAGAGCAAGACCACCACAAAGCTGATATCCGATGCAAGCACACAGGGGTTTATTGATTACAAACTCGAGCTTGGTCCCTAATTCAGCACTCCCATGCAGTGGGTGGAAGAGAACAGCCCTGAGCCCTCAGGGTAAGGGGTTTTAAAGGGAAAAACCGCAAGCAGGAATGTACAAGCCTTGAAGTCTCATGATTGGGTGAGGGTATGTAACCTTTGAATTTACTGGTTAGGGTACGGAGGAATTTTCAACAATGGCTATCAGAAAGCCACAAGGACATTTGGAGCCTGCAGATGTTGTTTACCAAAGTTCCTCACTGGGCAGCCCATCCTTGTGGGATCATCTTGACCAGGGCCCTGGCAGTTTGTGATTTTTTTTCTTGGAACTGTTTGTGGTTTTTACTGGAACCAGGTTCAGACCCTGGTCAAGTCCTGTTTAAAATGGAGTTCTTTCTTAAAATGGTGTCTCTCTTGTTCTCTCAAAGGGAGTAGCAGATTATTGAGTTCAATGGTTCACAGTATGTGGGATAAAATTCGTTATTGTAGGGAAGGCCTGATGATGGAATTGACTCAGCTTTGACTCTTTCTTCCTCAAATCTTGCCAGAACAGTCCAGGATTCTAGCCCATAAGATGTGGCTATTTAGTGTGGGGATTCCTTATCAGACTTCTCTGGGACCACCTTCATAGACATGTAGCTGTCTCTCCTATATGACTCTAGATCCAATTCTTTTTCTATGAAAATTAATCACAAGTCTACCACTTGTCAATTTGCACCAAATACCTCACTTTAAATTGTAGTGCTGCTTTCCTTTTCTCTAAAGTCTAATACTCTTTCAGATGCAAAATGATTCAGTCTGTCTCTAAACATCCTGTATGTCCTAACTATTTCCAATAATCTTCAACCACCTAAATCCAGGCAGGCTGTCTTCTGAGAGTTAGGCAATCTTTTAGCTGTGACCCCCTCTAAAACAGCATGAACAGTAAGAACAAAGCAAGTTACATGCTTACAATGTACAATGGCAACAGGTAAACATCCAGGTTCCAAAAGGAAGAGATTAAGTTACAGCAAAGAAAGAGCAGGCCTAAGCAAAACTGAAACAAAGGAACACAAACACTATCTTACAGCTACTTGTCTGGCATACGGGGATCTTAGTGGCATATTTTGGCCTCAACTACCTTTGGTTGCCTTACCCTTCAGTTCAGTCACCTGCAGCCTACGTAGCCTATGATAGGCCAGTTGCACTCTGTACCCGAAGCTTCCCTCAGTATACTTTAGAAGCTCCCAGCATTTCTAACAACCTGGGGTGATCACTACAAGTCATGCTTCACTTTTACATCTTCATAGACAGCCTTCGAATGAGCTACACACAGGCAACCACACTCTACTGCTACACATTCCCAGGCCTCATTCAGCAGCTTTATGCAGCATTAGTGCAAAACTTCAGTACCCCATTTTGCACAACTGAAACACAGGTATTATGTGGAAGACACCACATTTTGCTGAAAGCCCAAAATATAGTCTTGCCCCTCTGACTTCAGCTTGTCTTTGCCCCTGAAGTAAGGGAAACATTCCCTTGGATGACAGTTTTGGAGTAGGGAATCTCTGAAGTATCATTATCTGTTCAGGCTCTAAAACAGATTTGCCATTTGCCAATCTTGAACCTTTAATAGGTGGAGTGTAGCACTTGGGGACCTTTCTGATTGGGTCAGGGCAAAGTGGGATAATCCCTCTTGGAGAGAATGGCAGCTGCCTTGTCTGCACATACATTCTCCGCCCTGCACCAAACTTAACTACTTTCTCGTGCTTTTCCTCAACACAGATGTGCATTTTCATGTATCTTCTTGCTTTGCATTTTCATTATAAAGCCTAATAAACACAGAGGTGATCAATAACAGTACCACAGGCTAAATATTGCACTATGAAATTTTCTTTGCCAGACAACTTCTATCATCACTTTCAATTCCACCTTGGTTAAATTACATGAACAAGTGTAAAACACAGTCTGAATTTTGAACAAGGTGTACCACCTGGGACCTTTAGTCCAATTCCCAGAAGACTTTTTTCTCATGTGATTCCTCAAGAGCATATTCTACAGTTACATTTCTCTTAGCACACTGGACTTCTGCCCATTCACCAGAATGGGCCTCTAAGCTCCATTTGATCATCTCTGTAGCTCACTGCTTAAAGCACCTCATCTTACATCTTAGTGGAACAGGAGAGCAATGGATGCTGGTGCTCGACAATATTTTTTTTCTTTTTTGGTTCAATCCAAGACATGGTTGACCCATGGAATAACACTGTTTTCCACATTCAAAGCATGGCATCCCTTCTCAGTTAAGCCTCTCAGGAAACATCTTTACAGATATCCCCTTGCGTGTGTCTTCTCAGTGATTTTAAATGCAGGAAAATACCATCAGTTTCTATCGATTTGTTTTTTAAGGTATTTGCTATTCTAGTCTCCCAAAAAATTGTGTGTGTGTGTGTGTGTGTGTGTGTGTGTGTGTGTGTATGAGAGAGAGAGAGAGAGAGAGAGAGAGAGAGAGAGAGAGAGAGCAACTTACATTGGAAAAAATCCAAGACATATGCTTACGAGAGTTTTATGATATTGAAAAACTGTAAAAAAGTAGAAACCTTTGAATAAACACAGTTGGACACAATGCACACACTTAGGGAGGCTGGCAGGCTGATGCTAATTGAATAGAACCACAGAACCACACTGTTGATGTGACTGTTACAATAACCTTTTCTTCCTCCAGGGCTGTTTAATAAAAATGCAGTGTTTTTATGTATATCCTAAATGTTGCTTTATTGAGGAACTTAAAAGCAAGTTAATAACAGCATGCTTAGGGTTCTGGAGGGAGACTGCGGTAATGGCATATTTGAAAAGAAAAATTACATAGTCAACCCAGTCACAAATCGGAGGTGATGTTCCAATGTGTGACAATCAAATTCAGGTGACATTCAAGGTCACACTATCTTGCACAGTTTAATGAACACAAGGAAACATTCAAAATAAGTGAGAGCTTCAAGATTTTAACAATTGTGAGCTATTTATGTTCCCTGGACATAGTCACAGATGAGAAATAAGTAGGATCCTTTAAAAATTAAGAAGGCTTAAAAGTGCATATGAAAAATGTGATTAAAACAAAAGCAGAATGTATTGATTTTAAAGTTATTGAATTTGTATTTAATTATCTCATTCCCTCTTCCTTGTGCCTCCCCCCCAAGCTCTCCCATCTATCCCCCTTGTTTCCTTCTAAGTTCCAGGCCTCCTTCCTTCACGTATCAATTTTATAGGATTTTTTTCTAAAAGGGAGATTAGAGATCATACTCATGTTTTACAGTTTATTTAATCTTTTCTTATATAATAAGCAAATTAAATTTAGGGAGGATAATTTTAGATCTATGGCTTGATATCTTTAATTTCTTTGTAGTATTGTTAGCATAAAGTATTTTGTATATCTTTCAACACATAATCAATTTTTACCTAGGAATGTAATTATTTACATTAAAATTGAAATATCTTGTGAAATTGCCATAAAATTTTTTATCATAACCCATAGAATGTATTCAGTTCTTTCATGCAAAATACTTATATGCACGAAGTAATTGAGGATATACAGAGACCCATTTTAAAAATGGTTACCTATGTAGGAAAAAACAAAATCAAATACCAAATCATTATGTTGAAGCCAATAATAATTTACAAAATATTAGATAGTTTTTCTAAATCAAATTAAAAACAAGGATTTCCCCCCTCCCATCCCCTCTCTGTCTCTTTCCCTCTCCCTTTCCATCAGTGGGGAGTGTATTTATGTAACTGTTACTGTTTTTATGTTGCTTAAAGTTAAAGATATCTAACTATTTCTAAAATCTATTTCTATAAAATGGCATGGTTAATTTTCAATGAGAGAGTTCACTGGGATTCAGGAAGGAAACACCAACTCATAGTCATTATATTAATTTAAAAGTTTAATTCACAATATAATCGTATTTCACACTATTACAAAGAAAGAAAAAATTAGGGCAGGTACTATGAGGTTGCAACTTTTCTAAGTCTTATTGAACCAAATGGTGGAAACTTTTTTTATTTAATTTTTTTTCATTTTATATACCAAACCCAGATCCTCCTGCCTCCCCTTATCCCTTTTCCCTCACCTTCCCCCACCATCCCACTCCCCATCCACTCCTCAGAGTGGGTAAGACCTCCCTTGGGTAGTCAACAAAGTCTGGCATACCAAGTTGAGGAAGGGCCTAGCTCTCCCAACAATGCATGAAGGCTGAGCAAGGTATCACACCATAGGGAAGGAGCTCCAACAAGCCAGTTCATACACTGGGATAAGTCCTGGTCCCATTTCCAGGGGCCTCACAACTGTCACCCACATTCAGAAGACCTAGTTTGGTCTCATGCAGGTTCCCCAGCTGTCAGTCCAGAATGAATGGTGGCAATTTTAAGAACGAATACAAATGTTATCAATTCTTAAAAAGTAGTAGATTAAGAAAAAAGTGGTCTTTTCACCACTGGCGTAAGTGATAGCTGTATAAAGAGGAAGACACTACCAAGAGGCAGTGTACCATTGAAAACACAGTGGATTGATTTATTTGAAGTATCTTTGTGAGCAAGAATAGTATCTTTTATAAGATCATTATGGAAAGATAAAATGTGGTAAGAAAGTTGAAGTTTCTCATTCTGAACAGAAAGATGACAAGGATGTCTCCCCTTACTCTGACCCTTTAGCCTCTTTTTGGAAGAAGTGGCCAATGCAATTGGACAAGAAATATATATTACCTACAGGTTGTACTATGTAGTTTTTTAAACCTTCTATTTATTTATTTTATTTGAAGATTTCATGCAGGTGGGTATACTCTTTTTTGCATTCTTTCCACACCCTCTAATCCTCCCATGTCTCTGCACCCACTCCTCCCTTACATTTCCTTTTGTTACATTATATATATATATATATATACATTATATATATGTATATATATATGTGTGTGTGTGTGTGTGTGTGTGTGTGTGTGTGTGTATGTATATACAGGCACACAGCCTGTTGACTCTAATTATTGTTGCTTTCAGTTATGTATGTTTAGAGCTGACCAATTATGATTGTGTTTAAATTCCTGGAAAAAAAAGCCAAATAAACAGGAAAAAACAAAAGTCTCATTCCCATGGCAGCCATTGCCTGTTCAGCAAGGATTGGGGCCTTCAGAAAATTTCCTCCATCCCTGTTAGCATTTCTACTGTTGTACTTTTGCAGGTTTTGTGTGGGCAGTCATACTAATGAGAGTTCATGGGAGCATGATCCCAGTCTTATTCAGAAGATAAGTTCATATAATAGTTTTTCTGGCCTCCAGGTTCTTACAACCTTTCTACCCCCTCTTCTGAGATGTTTATTGAGCCTTACATATTGAGCAGTTGTGTTAGAGATGACCTGCTTGGTGATGAGTAACCCATGGTCATTTATTCCCTGCATTTTGACTTGTGTTTAATCTTTCTAATAGTCTCTTTCTACTGCAAAAAGAAGCTTGTATTTTTTTGTTTGTTTGTTTGTGGTGAGAGAGCTATTCTGGTCTATAATTAATTAATTAAAAGGGAGATATAAAATCTATTACTTTAGTAATATGGTACATTCTCTTCTAGGGATTATGACCTCCCAGCTATCGGTTCTGGTCTAGTTTTGCTGTACCAGGTATGAGTGCCCTGATTTGAGCTGTTGTTAGTTCTAAGGAGAATAATAGATTTCAGAGCAATGAGAAAATTCTGGAAGATTATAGAGAAAATCAAGATGAACACTGATTGTTATTTTGAATAGCAGAAAGCAGGAAAAGGATATTTATTCAAAATGGATACATTGGGAAGAGTACAAATAGATCCATTAATTTTCAGGCATAATGACAAAGCCACATTTTATGATAGAAGTAATTGATACTTTAGACTCATTGAATTCAAATTTTCTGTACTCCAATATGCTGTCAAGAGAATAAAAAGAGATAACAGGTGGGTATGATAATAATAATAAATGAAAAAATCTAATAAAGGGCTGTTACCTAAAATATATCCTAAACTCTTAAAATACACAAAATGAAAAGAAAATAATGTAAGACGTAATTAAATACAAATAGGTTTTTACTATAATATATGCAAATTTTTATTCACAGACAAAACGTCAATACTGTATGTCTTGATAAACCACAAATTATAGCAGCTATAAAAACCTATAACAATTAGAATGACCAAAGTCTATAAAAATGAGAATACCAAGTGTTGGTAAGGCTGTGGGGCAACAGGAGCTTTTCTTGTTCATAGTTGTTGCAAAAGAGAAATGACAAAACTTTTTTTGGAAGATAGCTTGGAAGCTTCTTAATAAAACTAAATATACATTTACAATATAACACAGCAATCTTTTTCTTTGGTATTTATGTAAATGAATTGCATAGTATATACACATAAAATGCAGGCACAGTTGTTTATAATAGTTTTATTCATACTTTTGAAAAACTTGGAAATGATTGAAAGCTTTCAGTTGATTAATGGCTAAAATGTAGATGATGCAGACAATGCAATGTGATTCAAATAAGGTTATTGCACAATAAAAGATGTGGAATAAACAAACATATGTTAGTGATTGAAAAAAAAGGTTGACAATGCTCTAAAGTATAAGAGTCTAACTAGGTAACATATAAAGAAGGAAAAATCTATGGAGGAATTAAAGACTCTTTAGACACCAACATTTAAGAGGACAGAGAGATCAACAGGCAGGGCATAGAGGACTTAAGGCAATTTTGAAATTTTATAGAGAGAATTTATAATGTTGAGGATTTGTTGTGGTTATAGATTTGTTCTATACATAGAATCACTAACACTGAAATTGAACCTGAATGAAAATGGTAGACTTTGGATGCTAATCTGTCAAGTTGGTGTCAATGATTGTACACTGCTGTGATATGTGGGATGTTGACAATACAGGAGGTATTAGTTTTCAGGAGTATAATATCCTATATGGTTTAAACCTTTAGGAAGAAAGAGAAATGAACCAATTCTTGCATGCAAATGAAAATCAAGTACTGTTGTTCCTATAAATTCATGAGTTATAAGAACAAACATCACTCATTCTTCCAGGACAGTCAACCAGAAGAGGCAATCACCTCTGCTTGTCCATCACTGTTGCATTATTTAAGTGGACGTCTTTGAAGTTAATGATGATGGCTCAGCCACTGTAATTATTTTAAAAGGAAGGAGCAAACTCTAAGACAGTGTTTCTCAACCTTCCTAATGTGGTGACTCTTTAATACAGCTCCTCATGTTGTGGTGACCCCCAAGCACAAAATTTTTGTTGTTATATCATAACTGTAATTTTGCTACTGTTATGAATCATAATGTATATATCTGATATGTAGGATATCTAATATGTAATCCCTGCAAAAGAGTCATTTGCCCCGAAGGGGTCACAACCTATGATTGAGAACTACTGCTCATTCAAACAAGAGTACTTACTCCAGTAATTGTGAATTAGCTGATATAATTTTGAGGCACAAGAAAATACTCAAGGATAGTGATGTCAATAATAATTCAGTGAATCTAGGGCTTGTTTTGCATCAGACATTGTGATTTGTATATAAATTAGTTTTTCTATCAACTCCAATATAAGTATTATATTACTTTTACAGAAAAGGAGCCCACAGAAGAGATTTTCTTCATCAAACACATATTTTTGTTATGTAGCATAGATGGACTTCAGCCTCAGGTCTCACACACATATACACACACTCACAAAAAAAACCTTTGTCCATATATTGTGAATTTAATAAATACCCAGTGTTCAAACTATGCTATGGTCTTAAATCTATTTTTTTGGACTCTGTTTATAAAAGCATAAGACCATACTATTGTTCTCCATTGTCTTACTGTATAATCATACCAAGCACACCAGTTCTCAGTAAAATAAATCCTCACTGAACAAGGGAAACACTGTTCTAAATGAAAACTATTTATCAGAAATGTCTTAAGTTGCCTAGGATAAGCAAAAACAGTTACCTGCCATGCACAAACACAGAAACAAGCTTGTTTTAATAAGTTACAGTTGGATGTCAATAAGTGGCACAATGAAAAAGTTATAGAAATTATTTTTTTATAAATTATTGTATTTTCCTATTCAGTACTTTGCTATTTTTGATCATACTATAGGCAGTGATGTAATTTCTTTGTCAGAAAGCTTCTTGCGAAACATCCATTCTTCTTAAGACACACACACACACACACACACACACACACACACACACACACTTCTTGATGTGCATTCCAGTTTTCCTTTCATAAATTTTGTATCTTGCATTAAGGTCTTTGTTCCATTTTGATTTTTTTTTTTTTTGCAAAACAAGATATAGGTGTATAATTCAATCTTTTTCTACATGTAGAGTTCCACTTGCGCAAAGATAAATGAACACATATTTTATAGGTAGAAATGTAAATTTGCCTAGCCAGTATGGCTATCAGCAAGGAAATTCTTTAAAAAAATACAAAAGCAGAACTAGAATATGACCCAGCTGTACAATCCTTAGGTATATTCCCTTTTATCCAAGTTGGTATGCTGGTGGCTATGCCAGAGGGGTAGCAGGTGGCAATTGACTTCAGGAGTTTGGCCCACCAGAAATCAAAGCACTGATGGGTGAATATCGGATAGGCAAGACACTGAGGGCTTTGGCTCCAGAATATCTCTTGCTACTGCTGAGCCTTTACATGTTTGCCACTGCCATTTCTCTCTGGTGTCTGGCATGGTATGAATGGGTGTGTGTGTGTGGGGGGGGGATACTCACTGCCTTTAATGTAGTGTGAATATTTCATGAAAATATCCCTTTCTATTGGGCATTTTTTTTACCTGTGGATTATTATGAAGATGGTTTCCTCTTAAGCTGTACTGTTTAAAGTGTTGCCCACATTCCTGATAAAGCAAGGGCTACAGAGGATAGAAAATAATAACAAGGAAATATCATGAAGCTAGGATTTATGAGTTTCTCTTGAGGACTGTATAGAATATGGTTAGGTTAATGATTAAGGAAAACAATCAAGTCCAAGGAATTAGCTCAAGTTCTTTTTGATATTGGGAAATGTGTTCACAGGTTTTGGTGTGAATCATAACTAAAACAAACCTTTAAACAACTGACTTCATGTAACTAGAAAGCAAAGAATTGAATGCTTAGGTAAAATAATTGTATAGGAACTCTAAAATATGAAAAGTGAAACTAGTGACCTGCTTTTCTTGCAATTATAAAAACTACTACCTCTGTAAATAGTTATGGCTGAAAGGCTCCTGATCTATGAGAAGTCTAAACAATAAATGTTCTTGGGAATAATTTGGTTTTCACTTGTAAACATAAAATGTTTAATCATGTAAGGGACATGGGAAACTTGATTTTTTTATAATCTGTATTAATTATAATCATTCACTTAAAAATAGAATATAAACACATTTTAATTTTTATGTTGTGTGAAAGATTCTGCTGGAGTATATAAGCATTAAGAGATAAAATAAAGAAGTTAGAAGAAAAACACCAGGAAAGATGTAGAAAGAATGATGTAGAAGGAAGACATCAGCAAGTAGTGAGAAAGAGGTCATCAGGAAATGAGAAGAAAGGAAACAGAACAGAAAAAGAATAAAGTAGAACAAGCAATATAAAGAATAATAAAAAGAAGAGAAGCCTTTATCTCTCTGAAAAGAAGTTTGTGTGTTTTGTCTCGATGACTCTGAATCTCATTCCCAGTCTCTGACCTGCAAAAGGCTGGTCCTTCCGCATTGATATAAATTAGAAATAACTATATTCCCATTTTATTGGGAAAATATTCACATTACCAAAACTATAGAAATTTCCTAAGTGTCCATTTACAGATGAATGATTGAAAAGAAATATAGCACAGATACATAGTAGAATTATATTAGAGCCATGAAGAGAAGCAAAATTCTTTTTTTAAATTCCATTTGCTGGAAAATGTATAAACTAGAGATCATAATGATAAGCAAGCAATAACATTCTCAGAAAGACAAATATCCTGCATTTTCTTTTATAGGAAGAACATGGATTTTTAAAGTGGCATTAAAATAGAAGAGAAACTTTTTGGAAACAGAAAAGAGATCAGTGGGTGGTGGAGATGGGTCAGGAAAATAACCATTGGAGAAATAGATACAACATTGCAAAGAGGTAAAGTGGAACTAGAATGGGAGGGTTAGAAAGGGAAACAGCAGGGCTAAGGAGGGAACACCGGGAGGAACAACTATTTGAAAACCCATGTGGAAGTCTACCACTGTATAAGCTTCCTAAAATACATGCACATATGAAGGGAATGTACATGAACTCACAATAAAATGGAGGAGACGATGACCCAACTAGACATTTTATGCCACTAAGTAAAACTTGCAGTGCTAGGAATGTGTTACATCTTGTTGAGGTCTTGGCCAAGGGCTCTGATAGATCCCCAAAGCTGTTGGGTATCCTCCACAGTCTAAAGTAAGGACGTACAGCTGAAGACAACACTTACTTATGCCATCAAACATGGAGAAATTGAGTCAGTGCTACACTAGATGCTCCACTCCAATCTACTTCCATTCATGATGCTGGAAGGTACTGTGGATGCTACTGGAGGAGAGAGATAAGCATCGATAACATACAGTTATGAACCCTATGACTTACAGCACCATTCTAACCTTAAGACATACTGGTGTAATAGTTACTCAAATTTTATGGAATCAAGCGATCACTTTTTGGTTTGATTTAAGGTCCACTCTATCAGATTGAGCCCATATCTGACACTGATAAATTAGCCATGAACCTGAGACTTAGACCAAAATACTACTACTATTATCTTGTTAAAGAAACATAGCAATTAGATGACTTTATTGGCATACTGATATACCCATAGATCACTGTATCACTCAGTAGAGAAAATTCTTACAGTTAAGTGGTAACTAACACAGAAACCCACAACTAAATTATGTGTGGAGAGTGATGGACTATGGAGTGCTTAGACAAAATTGGGTTGTTTGTAATAAAATCCTTCTCTCCAAGGTAAGGAATCTATGTACAAGAAGAAGTGGAAAGGTTCTAAGAGCCAGAGGTGGTGGATGATTACTAGCAAATAGTGTCTAGATACAATAAGTCTGAGACATATATAATCTTACAGAGAGTGCACCAGCATGAAGAATACCTGCACGAGTCAAATTGAACAAAATTCTCTCTTCAATAATCCCTGTACCCAGGATTAGTTTACCAATACAAAATGGACTCTAGTTTTTGTTTTTGTTTCATCTTATTGGACATTTTTCTTTTGATTTTCAATTTTGTTGTGTAATTTTGAGAGAGAGCAAGAAAGAATCTGAAGCTGGGCTCATAGGGAAATGGGGGAAGATCTAGATATATTGTACAACAAACTTCTAAATAAAAAAGGTAAAAATTTTAGGTTTGTGATTTGTGAATGGCATCTGATTTACCTTAGTTTATGTTAAATCACTTGAGTTGATGTAAATTTACACGTGCTTTTACGTTTGTTGGCTGGAAGTGTAGCTCAATGATAAGAAACATGTTGTATCTACAAGGCACTGGATTTGTTCCCAAAAACAGAAACAAAGTAAATCAGAAAAACAGATTAAAATATGACATTAAAATAGAAGGGGGGCTCTTTGGGAAGAGAAAAGGGATCAGTGGAGGAGGTAGAAACAGGGCAAGAGAAGATAACAGGGTAATAGATATGATAAAGTTCACTACATTAATATATGAAAATACCATAATGAATTCCACAATTTTATAGGGCTAATATTCACTAATTAAAATATAAGCACCATTTTTATTGCACAAATAGAAGAGAAAGGAACTCTTGCTCAAAGGAGAAATGTTAGCTGAACTTGTAAAGGTAATTTTCTTGCAGTGGTTGATTTAGCACTGTCAGGATAATATGGTTTTTATGGTCACAAGAAAGCCACAATCTAATTTTGCAGAGTTTTTTTTTTAACCTCACTACAATTGTGTTATCACTTTTAATCTCAACAAATTTATTTGAATTATCTTAGAAAAATTCTATGGGCTATTCTGCAGACAGCTCAACCCATTCACTGGTCTTCTGAATTGTTTTAAATCATTTTATCTTTATTCTCAACAGTCAATTAAGGAGTTATTTTTGCAGAATATTATAGTCTGGAATTGCTGATTATAAATTATTCCATATAGTAAGAACTATTCATTTAACAATAGACATTGTAAACTTAATTAGGATGTCATGGCTGGTTCATTCTGTAAGGGGTGGTTTTCAAATATATAGATCTTTATAAAAATAAGATAGGCCACATATTTCCCTAAAGCCTGCAGCTACTTAATCATTTTCATTTTGAGATCAGAAATATATGTGAAAAAAAATGGTACTCAGTATTTCCTCACTTGTCTCTACTGTGAGATTGTAGAGTTGAAATGTACACAGCACATTACATTCCCTGACTCCTTAAACTTTGTGTAGCTCTTATGAACTTTACCAGCATATAAACCTCATTATTGTTGATTTCACTCCATTTGCTTTATAGGGCAGACCACACTGGCAGCAGGCTAAAAAAGGAAAGAGAACCAGATGTTGCCTTCTGAGAATGCCATTGCATTTTGGCTCTTTGTCTTTCCCCGGGGGACTCATTCAAATATTGTCTTACTTCTCCCCTTCACCTTTCAGTTAATGTGTGATACACTAGCTACGAAGTCTTTGAACCAATTTGTAAGCCACTGTCCATAATTTTCTCTGAAATTGTTCTTGGAAACTCTTTGTAGGTAGGCTGATTATTGTATAGTTTAACTGAAGGACCATTATTCTAACTTCATCTTCACCATAACGTCATGTTCAGTATAATGTATTATGCAGTATATTGTGCATGGTTAGTGAAACTTAGTTTTAAGAGGATTGCATCTTTAACTCTAGCAAAATAACTGTCTGATGAATAAATGTATTTGTCTCAAGAAATTTCTTTAGAAGACATACTGATTTGAAAAATAACACTTGGCATTTTCCACCTCAACTTGTAGGAGAAGAAATATGACCATTTGAAAAAATGTGAAAAGGAAGTTTGTTCTGTATCCTTAGATAAACATATAGAGATTCAAAACTTTTAAATTAATGTCATGGTATTGTCATATGTAATTCACATAGGGAATTAAGAGGTTAGTTGAAAAATGTCCATACAATCAGAAATGTTAAATATGAAAAGCATGTACCTATAAAAATGCAAAAAAATATATAGAGAGGCATATTTTACTTTACTTTCACATAAGTGGACATATGAATAGTAGGCATTTATACCTTTAAAAATGTAAGCATGGAACCATCAGGCTTTATAGTTGACCTCAAATCACCCAATGATGTGCTATTATTTTATACTGTTTCTGGCTCAAACGGAATTATGTCAAATGCCTTTTATATACATTTTAGAGATGCAATTTTATAATCTTCTTTTCACATTTTAAATGCATAGCGACTTTTGCTTCTTTGTAAATTTTAGGACAGACAAGATACTTTTTTTTCTTTGCCCAGCACTATGTAACAACTACATAGCTCAGAATCTTGACTGAAGGAATAAATGAATTAATAAATACATAAAATTGACTGATTATTGATTACTAGAATTTCCATAACTAGGAACTATGATGATTATTTCGAAGCTCAGTGATAAATTTCATTTTCAGTCAATAAACCCTAAAATTGTCTGTCATTGTCTTAAGACTTAGGAACAGCCTGATCCTCATTAGCTGAACTTCATAATCCTTGTTTACATTGCTGAAATGGAGGTTTTGTGACTTTGGAAAGAGAAGCTGACAATACACTTACATTGATGTTCCCCGTAATTCTATGTGGGGACTGTTTCAGCAGCCTTTCCGCTTCTGGCAAGATTTATATTACCCTTTTTTATAAACCTACCATCACCCATACTATCTGTGTTTTAGAATGGTGGTTAATGCTATTCACATAACATGTATATTTATATATATATATATATATATATATATATATATATTCCTTGAATTTCCCCTGGTGAATGTAAAATTAAGTGTGTGATGTTTTCAGTACTTTCCATTGTGAGTGAATCAATACTTAATGCTATTCTGTTTCTTTGTATTATCTAATAAGGAGAAATACTTTCCCTATTTTAAAGTGTATACTTTAGTACATTTATATCTGTATTTATGTATTAAACACTTGCAAGTAAAATAAAGATATTGTAAAACATAATAAAACATGTCTTAGGAAGCCTACATGAGATAAATGTATTTTGATTTAGTTAGATATAAAAGCCGCAGACTAAACGATTTAATATCTCTTTCTCTTTCTGGCCAAATTCAATTTCAGATTCAGATTAGCTAACATTTACTTCATGCCTACAGTGTATATCCCTCTTAGGGAAACAATTTTGCATGTATTATTTTATATATAACATAGATTCTTCAATGTAGAATGAGCAAGATGGGCAACAAGAGAAGCTGTAGATTCAAGAACTGGAAATGAGCCCTAGAGACAGGACTTGCAATCAATAGTCTCTCAACCTAGGAAAGGCAAGACAACTGCTTGCTTTTCTTACTTCACATTAAATGGGTAGTAATTATTATATACTCATTGTGGTATCAAGGGGTTCTTGAATTCTATCTGTTGGTAAAATCTGAAAGCTTAACCTCTGATCAGACAAAGGCAAAATCATTGATTTTCATTGCTTCTTTTTAACACAGAACTGAAGATCATAGCCAGAGACATTACGAAGAAAGAGAAATGAAGGCCATCTAAGTCAGAAAGAGGTAACACTGATTTTGTTTTTAAGTGACATGATTCAAATATAAAAATGACAGAATGCCATAAAACTTCATAGGAACTATAAACAAAAAACATAAAGTTGAATATCGTACAACTGACATAGAAGGATCAAGTTGTTCTTTACTAACAAATCTGAACAGGATTTGATAAAAATCACTTAATGTATTATAGCATACAAATTAAAAAGAATTACTTAGGAATAAATTTAACTAAGAAAAATAAATTATCCATATTGACAAAGGAAATTGCATAAAGCATAAACAAAAGAAGATGCATCCCATATTCCTGAATTTGACAACAATATTGTTATGTTGAACTATTTATGGATTTGAGATCTTCTGTATCTGAATACCAATGATGATTTTACATTAATACAGAAAGTGAACCTGCAGAAGATCCCACACATTCAAATTAGATTTGAGACTGGACAAAGATAGATATATTGAATTAATTAGGTGCAAATCAACCTCTGCACTTAAGGCTCAGAGAACATAACAGAGAGTGTGTGGAACCATTTTAAAGGACAGAGGATCAGGTAGTTTACTGTGAGACTATGTCTCCGAGGAATGGCCAGATGTTACACCTATAAAGTCTCATCAAAATGAGTTCCCAAACATGAGCTGAACAACTATGACACAGATAGACAAGCTAAAGTGGATGGAGGAAATGTCCAAGAAGCCTCAATCATACACAAGAACAACTGGCAACTAAAAAAAAATGCTGAGTGTGAAAGCAATAGTCTTCTCAGGGAAGAGCACATCCATTGGTTATCCAATACCAAATGGTCAGCCCTCAAAAGCATACATACAATGAAAGTTATACATACAAGCAACAATATTCAGGATATATATGTATATGTATATATGTGTACATATATACGTATATATATGTATACATATATACACATACACATGTAACATCAGTTAATGAAAAAAGAGGCCATGAATATGAAAGAGCAAGGAGGCATATAAGATTGTTTGGAGGCAGGAAAGGTAAAGGGTATATGATATAATTATATTATAATCTTGAAAAATAAAGTAAGTAATAAAGACATATTGCCTAGATCCAATAAATAAGACAGTATATTACTAAAAAAAAAGCATACAGACTAACAGAACAGGAGAAAGGAAGAAATAACTATCTTTCAGGTCCCTTGATTTCAAAAAAGGATGGCAGTATTATGTAGGAGAGAAGAGACACAGGACAAGAATAAAACCCCCTCTTACCTTTCTCCACTCAAAATAATCAAGCAAATGGATTACATATTTTGAAGTAAGACTGAAATCTACAAAATTTTTAGAGAGAAACATAGAATCAAAGTCATGTTATTGGTCTAAGCAGTTTAATTTCTGGA
>CABHPP010114596.1:23511-45860 GCA_902168425.1 Peromyscus attwateri | reverse complement strand
CATACAATGGACAACAAGTACATGGGAAACTGCATAATACCAACAATCATAGATAACACAAACCAAAACCACATGTATAACCACATCTCAGTTAAGAGCTGTTCACAAGGGAATGTGAGGCTCTGGAAAAAAGGGAATACTTGCAAACTGTAGGTGGGAGTGTAAACTAGTACAGTCACTGCCTAGAGCCATCTGAGAGAAATTGCCCTAATAAGATTGGTCTGTGGCTATGTCTCTGGAGGACTGTCTTGATTATTAATTGGTATAGGAGGGCCCATTCTACTGTGTGTGGCACTAGGCAGGTGGGCCTGGGCGGTATAAACAAGTAGCTGAACATGAATAACCAAGCTAGAGAGTGAGTCAGCAAGCAGTGTTCCTCCATGTTCCTTGCTTCCAGGTTCCTGCCTTAAATTTCTACCCTGAATTCCCTCAATGATGGATTGTGAACTATAAGTAGTTCTTTTGGTTAGTGTTTTATTTATCAGAGTAACAGAAAAGAAAGTAGACCAACTATACAACCCAGCAATCCCACTATTAGGTTGCATATCCAAAGGAAATACATCTGTATAGACATGTGCATTGCTGCATTATTTCGGCACTATTGACAATAGGGTAAAAAAAAAAAAAAGGAAGTAGTCCAAGTATCCATCAGTTAATGGAAGAGTAAGAAAGAAACACACACACACACACAGAGAGAGAGAGAGAGAGAGAGAGAGAGAGAGAGAGAGAGAGAGGGGGGAAGTCCATTAATCCTGAAAGGGGCTGAAATCCTATTATCTCTACCAGCTCAGATAAAATTGAAGATCATTATGTTAAGTGAAATAATCTGAGCACAGGAATATAAATGATTTCACTTATACACTGATTCTAAAGAATAGAATTTATAAAAACAGAGTAAGCTGGTAATTATCAGAGGCTGGAAACAACAAAGGGACTGTGGAGGTATGGGGAAGTACGGTGAAATTTTTATCAATGGACACTAAATCATTATATAGATACAAGAAGTTCTACTGTGCTGTTGCACAGTAAGATGACTACAGACAACAGTGATATATAGTATACATTTTAAAGAGAAAAAGAAAAGGATCTGGAAACTTTTTATTATAACAAAATGATAAATGTTTGAGGAGATAGGTTTGACTTGATTTAAACATTCCATATTATACACCTATATTAAAACATTACATGGTATCCCATTAGTATGTTCAAATTTTAATTTTTGTGTACCAGTTAATGTAAATTAAAGAAAATTTAACCCCCGTCAAAAACAACAAAAAGAAAAAAAAAATCAACCAATGTTTTATGGTTGATGCTTCTAAAAACTAACCTTTTTCATGCAGTCCACGTAATTATTGTACTTTAGAGAATCAGGAGGGAATTCATCAGACTTCATGGGGAAATGAGAAACAATGAGCTTTTCCAGAATATGCTTTAGGTTTTCTAGACTGCCTTCAGGCAGGCTGGTGAAGAATGGAAGAAGAATGATAGCTTGGCCCTGGGAAGCAATGCAGACAAATGTAAATCACACTAACTGTGGTTTACAGATCTACAGAGTAAATAAAATCACTACTTTCTAAAGACTGCAAATAATTCGCTGCATGGACTCAACAAATGACTTCAGAATAAATTCTGGATGACACCAAAAACCAACTTGAATGAAGCTTTGTATGTCAGCTTCAATTCTAGAAGTCAGCAGGCTGACATGAAGGAGGACCTGAAGTTGGGAGACTGCGTGACTGCACTAGAGGGGAGGGAGTGGTGAATGGATATGGTCAAAATACATTGTGTAAATGTATGGAAGCTTCAAAGAATAAAATTTTAAAACCAGTTTTAAGAACAAAGATTATATTCAAATTCTATGTAGGAAGAATGGCTTGAATAACCTACAGGATAGTTTACAAGTATTTGTTTGCCCTCAGAAGTTCATATAGAGCCTTTGAATAACAGATAAATTCCAAAATTCCTTTGAATAACAGATAAATTCCAAAATTTTCACATTTAAAGGAGAAACTTCATGAGTCATACAGAACACATCAAAGAATAATCTAATAAAAAATGTGGTCATTCATGAAGACCACATTATAGGACTTTAAACTCAGAGTCAATAAAATTACTTTTCTTGCTCCCCCATCACTAAAAGATTTCAATAGAAAAAAAGACTGAAAAATAGTTTGAAATTACTATAGCAAATCCAAAACACCAATTTAAATCTGATATATGTAAACACAAATGCTAATGATCATATTATAGTTATATTTTAAAAGAAATGTTGGGCTAGGTAGCTCACTGGGGAAAGTGCTTGCTATATATGCATGATCCCCAAAACTCAGGTGAAGCAGACACAGTAGTGCACATTTGTAATCCCTACCCCTGCAATAGTGGGATAGGTGGTGGAGAACGGAAAAGCCATGTATGCAGCAGCAAACATTAGACCTTGTCTTAAGATAGAATTCAAAGAACTATAGCAGAGCTTGTCCTCTGACCTCCATACATGTGCTGTGTGTGGCATGTGCTATAGCACACATATGCTCAACTGCTCTTACACATACATGCATGAACATCTCTTGAAGAGACATACTGAAGTGCATGCAGATCAGCTAGACCAAAGCCAGAGTCTCTTTCATAAGGAAGAACCCACATTGTTCAAACAAATCTGTCAATACTTAGATGATGGGTGCATGGGGGTTTATTATGCTGATCTCTTTACTATTATATGTTTCAAATTTTCCATACCCCCCCCAAAAAAAACCCAACATGATAAACACACAAAAATGCAAAGATGTGAAAATAAAGAGAATGTAATATCAAAAGACCAATCTTTTAAAGTCATCTACCTTTAAGTGTAGACCCAACTTTGTATCAGCAAGTAGACAAGTATATGTTGTGAAGATTTCAGGATGTGAGCTATGATTTGTATCAAAAGATAAAGTTGAATCAATCTAAAGGGAGATAAAACATGACAAATTTCTGTATTATGCCTCAAAAATTTTTTGACATATTTTTCAAATTTTTAAATTTCACAACTTTATTTGTACTTGAACCTCAAAAACAATTCAACAATGTTGCTATAAAACATTTTGCTATTTCCTGCTAAGGCAAAGTCTGTGAAGACACAGTAACAATAAAAAATAAAAAATAAGAAGCATAATAAACAATGCTGTAAAATGTAACACAAAGAAAATAATTGGCAGATATCTCTCAAAAATATATTTAATTATCAATGAAATGAGTTTTTGAAGGAACTTTCATCACAGTGTTTAAACATAATTTAAGAGTTCAAAATAATGAACACGGCATCCATGGTGGTCAACATCTATAATCTCTACACTAAAGGAGGCAGAGGTAGAAAGAAGTAAGAGTTCAAGACAGGCTAGGGTTACATAGTGAGAATATGTCTCAAAAAGAACAACGTAACTAAATATGAATGCATTTTAAATTCTTTTCAAAATACCTGCAACATTTTTGCCAGTAAGGACAGCACTGTCATTTTGCTTTCTGGAGCAGACTCTGTGGCCCACCACGAATCACACTTCCTCCAGTTTTGCATAATTGCAGCTGCAAGCTTCAGTCCTTGGTGTTTCTGAACAGCTCGATCCCTGAAGCTCTGATCTAACATACCATTTAAAACAGTACTCACCTGAAAAAATTTTGTAGATTAAAGAAAAATTCTTTAATAGGAAAAAAATACACTTTCATGTCAGTTATTCTAGGAAAATGAAAATGCTATTTCTGTAACAGATGTTTACCTGTCTAACAATCTAAGAGCACTATAATGTAAATTTTCCCCCAGAATGAAGAGGGTGACTCTGCTGATGCCCTTCTGCCCATTCTGCAGTGGGGGAGTGGATGGGGGGCATTCTCCATGAAATTCCATTTGGAAGAGGAGGTAAGTACTCTTCTGTGGACACAACTACCACCACATGCATTTCTGTTCTACTAACACCTTTGCAACAGAATAACAAATATTTTGGTTAGATTATCATTCAATATTCCCATCATTCTGACAACATAAGCATTTTTTACAGATGCCCTATGTAGTATACTATCAACACATTACTCTTCTTGCACATTCTGCTCTCTCTACAGCTAAATCTTGGCAGATTTCTCAGCTGTTTTCAGTGTACCTATCTTTGTCACTAGACTCTCCCAAATCAAATAAATCATGCCACTTCATTTTTGCCAATCAGTAAAATACCTGCTTCAAGAGACACAGCACTGACTATGTTGTGGAAGGCCAGGCCTAGATAACCCATCTTACCCTTTGTACAAGACCGAATACAACACCTTCCTCTTTCTCATTTTACTGCCTTCTTACTATCTACCTTGGCAGCTTCCTGACAAGAGGTGAACAAGGAAACACATCCCTTTAGGATCTGGATTTTCTAAGCATGTGTATTCTATTGCCACACATAATCGGGAATCTGGCTGCATTTAGAACTCCAATCTTTTGGTCTTACAGTATCCACAATTCTGTTGAGAAAACAAATGTCATTCAATTTCTTGATCCTTCAACACATAAGTAGCTTATCTCTTTTAGAACTTTCAGGATCTTTTTTCATGGTAAGCCTTTGGAAAATATGCTCCCTGTGGAATCATTCCCAAACCAGGGGTAAGCCACTCCACAGCCCTTTACACATGAGAATTTCAGTCCACCACTGTTTCCGGGACCCTTGTTACCAAAGGCCACTTTCCTCTGAAGCTGAGGTCCTGTCCACTCTGTTCTAGGATCCTTCATCATTTTCCTTTTTCTTTCTTTTTTGAGATAGGGTATCAGCCCTGTCTGTATTGGAATTTGCTAAGTAGATCAAGGTGGCCTTGAACTCACAGGGATCTGCCTGTCTCTATTTCCCAAGTGTGGGGATTAAAGGTGTGTATCATTATACCTATCATTTTTATTTTGCTTTGGTTTTGTATTTTCACCCTACTCTTCTTAGAGAAAATTTTATTTTCTTCATCTATCCCATTTTTTAATTTCAGATACCTAGGCTTACTTCCAGAGTATTCTCCAATCTTCTCACTCAGCAGCTATTCTTATTTCATCATTCATTGTATCTCTTTCCTGCTTCCCTCCCTCTCTGCCTCCCTGCTCAACCCCTCTGACAGTCTTTCCCCCCTCTTCTGTTATGGACAGGCTAAGAGTTTGGACTGGCACACCTATCCTGCTTTGCAGTTCTGTCACTCTGCTTGTTCTTTCTCTGTACCCACTAAGACTGATTTGGTTTGTTCTTTCTTCATCTCACTCTGTCATTTCACAGAGCTGTAGGGAAGAAACAGAGGCAGTAAAGGTGACTTTTCTTGGCAATGGACAAGGATGGTATGTGTAAAAGGTCAGGCTAGTAGAAATTATAACTCTCTGAATATACTAACAGTTTCTGACTATGTACAGAGCACATCGCCAGTAACACTTCACAGTCCTGTAAGGTAGGCCAAGCTTGGTAACACATACCTTTAATCCCAGCACTTGGGAGGCAGAGGCAGAAGCAGGAGGATCTCTGCTAAGTTTGAAGTCAACCTGGTCTATGAAATAAGCTCCTTGGCAGCTAGGCCTATATAGTGAGACTTTGTCTCAAAATAAAATAATGAAAAATAAACAAAAACCAAACAACCCACACAATTCCCTAAGTTAAGGAAACAAAGAGCAAATACATTAACTATCACTCTCTAAAGGGTTATTACAATGAGGCAAAGAGGGTTGTGGCATGAACATGCAGGAAAACAGGGCATGACACTAAAACTGTGAGTGCTTTAAAGACAGGTTAGCAGTGTGGAGGACCAGCCGACAGGTGGTGTTGGAAAAAACACTGCTGAGCACATAACACATGTGGAAGCTCAAATATGACATTCTAGCAAAAGTCAGTATCCTACAGCATTGTTTCTTATAGCGTTAGGCCCAGAGATTTAAGGGGCTTGAAGGAATGGAAAAAAATAACAAAAGTCTTAGTATCTATTAACATATACTAGCTTGATAAAGACTGTATTTTGTTTCTATAGATTTTATTTTCACACATTAGCAGATCTTTCAATCTTCCAGGAAGAAATCTGGTTTTAAGAAAAACCATCAGAAACATAAAAACCCTGTTGTGAGCATTAGGTAAGAAAATATTTATAGGAAAAATTCCTTACCATTTTGGGATTATCTGCTGATGACTTCATGAGTTCTGATACAGCAATATCAAGATTTTTCAATAGCTCACTGTTAATTATTTCTGAGAACAAGCTATAGAAATATTCCCCATGGGAGAAGCTGATGTTTCTCTGTGAACTGCCCAAATACTTCGTTGTAGTCAACAGTGCTGAATTCAGTAGCAAACTCACAAGGTGCTCACACTAAGGAAGAGAGAAGAACATACATACCAGCAAATCCATACCCTAAGGTAGTAGGTACACAGTAAGTCTACAAAGAGCCTTCTAAAGAGTGTGATATGTGAAGTCAGGGCTCATTTAAATAATACATATTTAATTTAACTACTATTTTCTAAGTTTCTCTTTATGAGAGAAAGCTCCTACATTAATACTGCTACCAAATTTCCAGAAAAATCTTGCTGCTTTTCAAGAATAGTCTAATATGAATAAGTTGTTTGGGACAACTGAAGTATAATTGAGAACATCAATGAGTCAAAGAAGTTCCTGCAATGGGAGAAGTGATAAGGGAGGATGGAATGGAACAAACACACAGGACTGGTTGCAGATCTCAGTTACAGCAGTTTGTCTGAGGCCAGGTCTGCTCAGTTCAAAGAGTTGTAAGGACTTTGGTCATGGTGCCTTGGGTGCCTCAGGGATTACCCTCCAGGGTCCCTTTAGTCATCCATCCAAGAATGGAATAAGGAGAGATAAAGAGACATGTCAACATAGGTCAACTTTAGTGACAAAATATTCTTTGCCTAAAGTCCTTTTGGAAACAAGGCCAAACAGAAAACTTCCATTTAAGAATGTTATGTTTTTATTTTTAAAAAAGTATTAAAGAAGAGAGTCTTAAAAAGTCAGTAAATGAGCTGGGTGGTGGTGGCTCATGTTTTTAATCCCAGCACTTGGGAGGCAGAGGCAAGTGGAGCTCTGTGAGTTTGAGGCCAGCCTGGACTACAGAGCAAGTTCCAGGACAGCCAGAGCTACACAAAGAAACCCTGCCTCAAAAACTCCCCCTCAAAAAAAGAAAGTCCAAAAGTCAATTATTATACGTGTCCATCTATGACTTCACTAACTAAATTTTATACTTTTGAGAGACACCACAAGTATGTTATATAAGTCACCAGATAGGTAGTGTGGGATGCAGTTGATTTCCCTACCAGTCCTCCATAGGCAAAAGCTAATTCCAGGAGTCCATTGGCCAGGCTCATACAGCTGGGGTCCAATGACTGCAGGCACTGCCTTTCCTCTGTAGGTGCGATGCCTTTATAAACCAAAGAGAGCAGTTTCATGCCAATGGAATGATTCAATGCTGTAGACTAAAGGAAAAGTTGACATGAATTGCCTGGTGAGAAAAGGTGTTTAACACAAACATACAATGTCACTTCTTCAGTTAAAAGATATGTGTTAGCTAACACTGATAACTATTTTCAATTGCTTAGCAAAACTCTAATGCAGCTTTGTTTTTTAAGCTACAGATTTCATTTATGTGTTTCTGCGATACAGGACTTCAGCAACTGGTTCTTAAAATGTTTTAGGTTACTAAAATTTCAACTGTCCTTTATTCTTCTTTCATTCTATCTTTACTTTCATATTCACATTCTAGCCAGCACCTGTACAAGTGTTCTTTAATTTCTATTTCAGTATATTCTGTATATAAAATATTTTAAACAAATAATATAAATACCAATTTGTACTAGCATAATGAAATTACTATAACAAAGCTAAGGGTACATAAAAATAAATTAATTGTGGTTACCTGAGATGGCGATATAACATGAGAGAAGCCAGCTTTGTGGAGTTGTTTACAGGCTGATAAGACAGACAGCAACTTGGTCCTTTCTTGGCCAGCATCAGAGCTACACAAGCTAATGGCACAGAACTCTTCAATACTGGCCATGAGAAAAACAGAAAACCAGTAAGAATACACTAAGGAATTTCATGTGTTGTCATAAATTTACATAAAATCACCTGACCCTCAAACTCATTAACACAGTCCTGGAAAACACAAGGTAACACCAGAAGAAGGTTCACAGGACACATCAGCCATGGACAACAAATGTAGTGCTATGTACTTCTATTGTTCTCTCCCATTCTAAATGCAGGAAAGGAATTAATTAAGCTCATGATTTCCAGAAAAACATATGAGATCATTTGTACGCACACAAGAGTGCATGCTTGCACGCACGCACTGACAAGTGCCTTGCTTGAGGACATTGCAGCTGTGCACATGGATGTCAGGAACACTGGATGTGTGAAGACCTGAATCACAGTAACTGTGAGCATGGTCTGAGCACCCACCTTTGCACTGTCACTTTCTCCTTCAGCTGAGTCTCCAGTACATCTCTGTATGGGGACTTCTTTAGTGCTTTCAGCAGGCTCACACAAATGCTAGGAAGATGGTTCATAACCTGGATGTCGCCAACATTGAAACCTAAGCTCATGGGCTCACAAAGCATTTTTACTAAGACTTTCATAAGGTTTGTGTTACACAAATCCTTCTCCAGGAGCTATAAAGAGAAAAGATAGGTTGAATAAAAGTGCTTCTTAGCCTGTAGCTCAAGGTCCACAGGCTGGGAATATTCACAATACTGACAGTTTGGCAGAGTTTCTCAAAATAATTGAAGAGTATTAAAATGCTTGAAACCAAAAGGATTTCAGATTTTATTTTATTTTGTTAATTTTAGAATATCTGGATAGATATTCTATCACATGTTATCACATGACATCACTATTCTGAAAAGCTAAAGACCAAAATCCTTCAAAACCTGAGACAGTTTGATATTCAAGTTTTGGAACAGTTCAGATATCTGACTTTCTGATTAGGAATGTTCAGCATTTATTTTCAAATAGATTGTACACTGTGGTAACTACAGTTAATAACAATGCATACTTGAGAACTGCTATAACCACACTTGAAATGTTCTCACATATGGGATAATACGTGAGGGAATGAGGAATAGAGATGGTAACTGGTTTGACTTAACCACATATATACATGATCAAAATATCATGGTGTAGACCATAAATACATGTACTTTTTACTCATCAAAGTAAATAAGGGTAATTTCCTGTAATGGAAAGTCTCAGAGGAGCCAAAGCCACTTCCAAAAAATTATTAGCAAATATTAATTATACAGAGTAATGGGTTTCCTTGTGACAATATTGTATGTACACGTAACACACTTTAATGACATTGAACTTTCCATCACTCTTTTGTCCCCTTTCCTCCTCTTTAAAAGCACCTCACCCTTGTTCTTTCACATCCTCCCTGGTCCACATCTGACAGGAAATATGATACTTAATATGATCTCTAGTTCCATTTATTCTCCAGTAAATGACATTACATTATTCTTTAGGGTTGAAGAAGAGTAATCCATGGTGCATAAAAACACACAGACACACAGACACAGACACAGACAGACACACAGACAGACACACAGACAGACACACAGACACACACACACACAGACACACACACACACACACAGACACACACACACACACATTCTTTATCCATTCTTCTCTAAATGGCACCATGGCTGATTCCCTAAATTGTTATTGTGAACACTGCTGCAGTAAACATGGGTACAGCCAGGCCCACACCTTTAATCATGGCCCTCAGGAGGGAGAGGGAGGTGAATCTTTGTGAATTCCAGGCTACTCTGGTTTACATAGTAAGTCCCAGTCAGTCATGGTTACAGTTTTCACTTGTCTCAAAAAAAAAAAAGGCGGGGAGGGGAGGTAATAGGCATCTCTATGCTGATTTTCATTCCTTTAGGTCTATAACCAGAATGGTATGCCTGGGTCCTATATGGTGATTCCACTTTTAGTTTTTAAAGAATATCCATACTGATTTCCACAGTGGCTGGGCTAATTTACGTCCCTATTTTTAGTGAAATTACAGTGCTATAGATGGAGCCCACAGCTTACACATGGCAAGCAAGCACTTTCCCATTGAACCCCACTTTCAGGTCCTGCCCCCCAAAGCAGTATTTGATTTCCTTTTCCTCCCAACTTCACTGGTATTTGTCACTGTTTGATTTCTTAGTGATAACTATTTGAACTGGGATAAGATGGCATCTCAATATAGTTTTGCTATGTTTCTCTCTTGTGGCTAATGATCTAAGGCAGTGGTTCTCAACTGTCCTAATGTTGCGACCCTTTTATATAGTTCCTCATGTTGTGATGACCCCCAACCACAAAACTGTTTTTGTTGCTACTTAATAACTATAATTTTGCTACTGTTATGAATCATAATGTAAATAGTTTTGGAGATAGAGGTTTGCCAAAGGAGACATGACCCATAGGTTGAGAACCACTGTTCTAAGGGAAACTTAAAAACATTTCCCATTATAAAGTACTAATTTCAAAGTAACAGAGCAGGAGGTAAGATCCTACCTTGCAAACTTCTGGAGAGGCATTGAGCAGGGTTGTAGTAAATTCCATAATCCGGACTAAGATGGTGCATTTACTATAGTTGTATTTTTCTTCCTCTTGTGGGCTGGGAGGGCCAGTTGACACTCCTGTGCAAAAGCGTTGTTCTACTGCTCTAGCATCACATGTTGCTATGCTTTCTAAAAAGAAAGCCACTGATTTCAAAAGTGAAGTCTGTGTTTCAGTACCTAGGAATAATAACAGTAAAATATTAGTGTGCATTTGCTCCTAACTCTACTAAAATGTATGTGAAGTTCTTTCTTAAAATACAGGTAATGATGTACACTCAACAAAAATTTCAAGAATTTAAAAAAAAGTTCAAGAAAAGATGAATAAAATAGCAGCTATTTCTTCTTAGCTTCTTACTTTAAACTTTGAACTAAACGATAATAAAAACAGAATTCAATTTCACATACAGATAGTAACAATGTCTTTACAGGGTCTGGTCATTTGTTTATTTATGTATTTATTTACTGATTTAGTAGGAATGAACATAGGCCCTCCCACAAGCTAGGAAAGCACTCTGCCACTGTACTATATCCCTGTCCTCTTGTTATTGTTTGAACACTTTGCCCCAACTGGTGTAGATATTCTGGGAGTTCTGCAGCTTTTAAAAGGTTAAAAATAGTTAGAAGACACCAGTCCCTGGTGGGATGTTGTGTTCAGGGACACTCTCTCACTTTTTGCCAATCATGAGGTGAAGGGATCTGCCACATCTTCCTGTCACCATGATATATATATAGAGACAGGCCTCCATGGACTCTAAACAATGAGCCAAAATAACTCTGTCCTTCAAAGTGTTTGTCAAGATATTGTCACAAAAACACAAAGTTTGACTAACACAAGTCTTGACTGTCAAATATTACTTATGAGAATTATCATTTAAAAGAGCAATTTGGCAACTCATATAAAAAAGACTTAACAAATAAATATGCATGTTAATCTTTAACAAATATTTTAAAATTCCTTTGGTTTTATTGAACACTGAAATTTTAATCCAATAAAATAATGGCAAATAGTAAATAATGTTCATTTTACCAATTTTTGGTCTTTGAGACAGGAACGTACTTACATAACACAAGCTGGAGTGAAACTTGTGATCCTCCTCCCCTACCTCTCCTGAAGAGGTGGGAATAGAGGTGTGCAGCACCACATCTAGTGTTATTTTTGATAATGAAATTGGAAAACTCCTCCAATGAGCAAAAACAAATGACAGTGGGGCTCTTTAATCAGGTGTGTTGGGCATTTGCTATCTTACAGAGACATTCCATAGCTCAACTCCACATTGCCTTATAAAATCCATCTGTCTGAACAAAATCAAGCTGTTTCCTTCCCCACTGAACACTGTTCACTGTGACATTCCTTCCACTCACCATATTGCTCCACTCTTCTCATAGGTCACTATCCCAAAACATAGCAACCTTCAGAGCCCCAGAAAAGGTAACAACGCTAAGTACTGGTACATATGCTCAAAGAGAGAATAAAGCTGATAACTAAGAGAGTCTCTTTTTCTTTTCCTCCCCCCCTCCCTCCATCTGTCCATTCTTCCCTTTCTTTCAAGCTGCAGGGCAGTTTAATTAGTTAGAGAGACAGCAGAGCAGTTAAGCTGTAAATCTCAGCAGCTGCACAGATAGGAAGATGGAAAAGAAGAAAACAGAAATTCAGACCTTTTGCAGTAGGAGAGTGGAGGAAGTCCTGAGCAAATGTGCATTGTTGACAGGAGCATGACCATGTCAAATGTCAATCTGTTTATATGGTGGATTACATTTATCAATTTATATATGTTCAACAATCTTTGCATCTCTGGGATAAAGCATACTTGATCATCATAGGTCTTTTTGATGTATTCTTGGGTTTGATATGCAGATATTTTATTGAGAATTTTTGCCTCTATGTTCATTAGGGAAATTGATCTGTAATTCTCTTTCTCTGTTGGATCTTTGCATGGTTTAGGTATCAGAGTAATTATGGCCTCACAGAAAGAATTGGACAATGTTCCTCCTGTTCCTATTCTGTGGAATAATTTGAGGAGTATTGCTGTTACTTCTTCTTTGAAAGTCTGTTAGAATTCTGTACTGACTCTATCTGGCCCTAAGCTGTTTTTGTTTGGGAGACTTAATTGCTGCTTCTATTTCACTATGAGTTATACGTCCATTTCAATTGCTTATATGATTTTGATTTAAGTGGTATATACCAAGAAATTCATCGATTTCTTTTAAGTTTTCAATTTGGTGGAGTACAGATTGTTAAAAGTATCTCCTTATGATTCTCTGCATTTCCTTGGTGTCTGTTGTTAGACCCCTTTTCATCTTTCATTTTATTAATTTGGATCTTATCTCTCTGTCTTTACCAATCTTACTGATTTCCTCAAAGAAACAACTCTTCATTCATTGTAGTGTTTGTTTCTATTTTATTGATTTCAGCCCGAGTTTGATTATTTCTTGCCATCTACTCCTTTTGGATGTGTTTTCTTCTTTTTGTCCTAGAGCTTTCAAGTGTGCTTTTTAAGTTACTAGTACAAAATCTCTCCAGTTCTTCTTAGTGCTATGAGCTTGCCTCTTAGACCCACCTTCATATGTCCTACAGTTTGGGTATGTTATGTTTTATTTTCATTCAATTCTAAAAAGTTTATAATTTCTGTCTTGACACATTTTTCACCTAGTAGTGAGTTGTTCAGCTTCCCTGAGTTTGTAAGCTTTCTGTTGTTTCTGCTGCTGTTGATATCCAGCTTTAATTTGTGGTGGTCAGATAAGATGCAGGGTGTTATATTTTAATTTTCTTGTATCTGTTGAGACTTGCTTTATGTGGTTAGTTTTGGAGAAAGTTTTATGAGCTGCTGAGATGGAAGATAAATTCTCTTGTGTTTGACTGAAACATTCTGTAAGTATCTCTTAGGTCCATGTGGTTTATAACATCAGTTAGTTCCAGCATTTCTCTGTTTAGTTTTTGCCTGAAATGACCTGTCTATTGGCAAGAATAGGGTATTAAAGTCACTTACTATCAGTGTCTGAGGGTCAGTATGTGATTTTGCTGTTATAGTGTTGTTTGTTTTTAAACTTGGTTGTCCTGTGTTTGTGCATAAATGTTAATTGTACAAATTGCAATATCCTCTTGGTGGATTTTCCCTTTCATGGGTATATGGCATCCTTCTCTATCTCTTCCGATCAATTATAGTTTGAAGTCTATTTTGTCAGATATTAAGATGGCTACTGCAGCTTGCTTCTTAGGTCCATTTGCTTGTAATATCCGTTCCATGCTTTTACCCTGAGGTGATGTCTATCTGTAGATGGCATGAGGTCCTTGTGCTCACAGATCAGCAATAGAGAAACCTGGAATGTTAAACACACAGTATCGTCTCTTCAAAGGAAGAGATGTGTAACTTGTTTATGCCCAGAAGGCTGGGAATGAATGTAGTTAAAAGCCTGGTGATCTCTGCACTATCTATATGACCAAAGCCACACGTGGCTCCCAGAGACTCTTAAAAATAGCCTAGTGACCTTTGAGCTACCTGCATGACCCAGACCACACCGGATCTCCCTCAGGTTTGTAAGATGACACATGTAGTATATCCATAGAGCCTATCTTTAGGGAAGATGTGACATGTCCTTTGAAAAGGTTCAATGTAATTATATTTTAAGCTTTATTGGGCACATGGGATTGTGTTACAACAGGAAACTTTTCTCCAAAATGTACTGTACTTGAATACGCCTAAAATAAACTGCCTGGTATCAGACTCCCAAACTTTGAACCAACATCAAGTACTGAGTCATGCTGAACCAGACTTCCCTCTTGTCCTTCTTTCCTCAAGTGGATTGACACTCTGATGGCCATGGTGTTTGCAGAGATACCCCCTCCCCCATCTATCCTTGATGTTAAAGTGTCTTTCTTGGATGCAGCAGGAGGTTGAATCCTACTTTCAAATCCATTCTGTTGGTCTCTTGGAGCCCAGTAGGTTTCCTAGTGGCTAGACCCAGCAGGATTGCATGGGAGGTTGACTGGACCACGGGCCTGGGTATCAGGTCTTTGTAAGGGTCTAACTAGCAAGGGGGATGTCTTTTGCTCCACCCCTTGGCATTGTTATAAATAGACCTTTGGAATAAAATTCTGGGCTGGTGAATAAGGATCCAGGCCCACCCGAGTGTACCCTGTGTTTTCTCTCCATTCTCTATTTCTAACTAAGTCTTTTATTTTTTTTAAAGAAAGCATTTTTTTTTTTTTTTAAAGATTGATTTCTTTATTATGTACACAGTGTTCTGCCTGCAGGCCAGAAGAGGGCACCAGATCACATTACAGATGGTTGTGAGCCACTATGTGGTTGTGGAGAATTGAACTCAGGACCTCTGGAAGAGCAGACAGGGCTCTAAACCTCTGAGCTATCTCTTCAGCCCCCTCTAACTAAGTCTTTTATCCCTCATTCCTCAAGAGTTCCTGGGGTAAATAAGTGTGGGGGCTGGTCTCCTACAGTTTGCGCCTGAACAGGGACAAAAAAAAAAAAAAAAAGATTAAAAAAAAAATCCCCAGGGCTTGGCAAAAAGATTGTAGGGGGCATTGCGAATGTAGGCATGCCGATAAGGAGTTGAAAAATAAAGGCAACGGTATTTTATTCTTGGGTGTATAGGTAGACAATAAAATGCTGCAAGGCTGTAGTGTTAGAATTATCTCTGTATCTCTCTCTCTCTCTCCCCCTCTCTCTCTTTTCTATCTATAAAAAATAAGAAATGTAAAGGCTTGAGTAGGTCTTAATTAGGGTTTGTAGAATAGTCCTATCTAAGGTAATCCTATAATAAGCTTGTAAGAAATAGTTGTAAATTAAGTTTAAATAAGAATAAGGTAGTCTATTAGGTAGGCTTAGTCCTATAGAATGTAGGTTAAATAGGTCATAGATTTAGTATAAAATGAGTCAGAGAAATGTAGGTTTAGAATATATAGGCCTTAGGTTTAAGGATATGATTTTAAAAAAAAAAGTAATTTAGAATAAGTTTTCCCAACCTGGGACTCGGAGAGCAATGTCCATGGCGGACTATGGACTTGGCAGTTCCAGAAAGCCAACAACAACAACAAGAAACAGTTCCAGAGACTGCCAGCTTCAGAAAATAGCAGCCAGAGGGTCTCGGTAGCCGACACCCTCAAGGCATCAACACAGTGCAGATGGCAGATGCACGAGGGTCTACAAGTTTTCTACTGAAAGAAAGCCACGGTGAAAAATAACCAAGCTAAGCCATGAGAGAGGTTAACGACAAGCAGCAGTTTGGAAAGCCCTGCAGAGATGCCTCACTGCAGGAAAGATGAACAGTAAGGTTCTGTAACCTTTGAGACGCTACACTGCAAAAAAGACAAACGGCAGAGAAAACCCAGAGGTTGTGGGGGAGGGGGATGATGATGAACAGTGAGCAGAGCAACGGTGAACAGCGGAGACAGCAGTGACCAGGCTGCTTCAGGACCGGAGAAGGTGTCAGTGCCTGACAAGCAGCTGAGACACGCTGGAAAACAGAAGGCTGTGGACGTGAAAACCGTACTTCAGGCTGAACAGCCAGCCTGAGGCTCTGCGGGAACTGCTAAGACAGAATACAGCCAGCCTGAGCTCCCAGCATCGAGGCAGCCACGCAACAAGACAGCGTACTGAGAATTCCGGGAAAAAGGTGTGCTGAGCACTTGGACTGTCAGGGGTAATGAGTTTTCCTCCCAAAGCTGGGTTTGCCATGGGAAGGCCACTGTTTCTGCTCTTGGCAGCTGAAGGAGCCTTGAGCCTGTGTGGCTCTAGCCTGCTCTAGGACTGGTTATGGAAGGCTACAGAGAAACTTGCTTGAACTAAAAAGTTTTGGTTGTGGGACTTCTATTTAGAACTGTTTGCTTCAGAGTCATTACGATTCTGACAGCTATACACAGACTTAAGGGCAGCTGACAAGACAGGCCCTGTCTATGAGTGCTCAAAGGAACTTTTAGGAATGGAACCAAAACTCTTTTTGAACTTTTGAACTTAAAAATAAAATGGACAGTAATGATTTCATTACAATGGGACAGTTTGAATTTACTTATGCATATAGACTCTATCAACAATGATGATTTATAAACTGCTTATGGAATTGTTTATGTAAAAATGGAACTGTTTAAATAGAAAAGTTTTGTTTTGTTTTAAAAAAAAAGGGGGAGAGTTAATATTCCTCAGTATATTTAATTTAAAAAATATTTTCGTGTTACTTGAGTAAATTAATGTTATGTTTTGTATAGTTCTAAAATGTAGGCTGAGAGTAGGTTTGCAGGTTAAGAGTAGGTTTGAAGGAATTATTATGCTAACCTATTGATATTGATGCACCATGGTTTGGTGAAGTTAAAGCATTTAAGTTTAAGATGTATACATCAGAAGTTTATCCTATGTTTTGTTAGCAAGAAATATTAGGAGTTTGCTTTAAGATGTGAGATTGAGAAAATTATAATGATGCATAGCAATATTTATATTAGAATTATGTTAACCTGTTTGTCTTTAAGTTTGATGTGGTTGCATCAAGAATTTTTTTCTTTTAAAATATAAGAAGAGGGCCGGGTGGTGGTGGCGCACGCCTTTAATCCCAGCACTCGGGAGGCAGAGCCAGGTGGATCTCTGTGAGTTCGAGGCCAGCCTGGGCTACCAAGTGAGTCCCAGGAAAGGCGCAAGGCTACACAGAGAAACTCTGTCTCGAAAAACAAAAAAAAACAAAAAACAAAACAAAACAAAATATATATATATATATAAAAGAAGAGGGACCTGTTGGAGCCCAGTAGGTTTCCTAGTGGCTAGACCCAGCAGGACTGCATGGGAGGTTGACTGGACCACGGGCCTGGGTATCAGGTCTTTGTAAGGGTCTAACTAGCAAGGGGGATGTCTTTTGCTCCACCCCTTGGCATTGTTATAAATAGACCTTTGGAATAAAATTCTGGGCTGGTGAATAAGGATCCAGGCCCACCCGAGTCTATCCTGTGTTTTCTCTTTCTCTCCTCTCTATTTCTAACTAAGTCTCTAATTCCTCCTTCCTCAAGAGTTCCTGGGGTAAATAAGGGTGGAGGCTGGTCCCCCACACTGGTCCATTTTTTTAATTGGGAAACTGAGACCACTGATGTTGAAAGTTATCAATGAGCAGTGTTTGTTGATTCCTGTTATTTTGTTGTTATGGTGTGGGTTCTTTTCCTCCCTTTTTTGATTATTGTCTGGGATTATTTATTCCTTATGTTTTCTTGAGTGTGGTTAACTGCTTCTGATTGAAGTTTTCCCTCTATCACCTCCTGTAGAGCTGGATTTGTATATAGATAATGCTTAAATTTGGTTTGTTGTGGAATGATCTTCTTTCTCAATCATTTATGACTAAAAGTTTTGCTGGGTATAGTAGACTGAGCCTGCATCTGTGGTCTCTTAATGTTTGTAGGACATCCATCCAGACCTTTATAGCTCTTACATTTTCCATTGAAAAGTCAGGTGTTATTCTAATACGTCTGACTTAATACATTATTTGGTATTTTTCCCATGCAGTTTTTAATATTCTTTGTTCTGTATGTTTAGTGTTTTGATTATTATGTGCTGAAGGGAATTTCTTTTTTGTTCTATTCTATTTGGTGCTCTGTATGCTTATTGTACCTTGATAGGCACCTTCTTTAAGTCAGGGAAATTTTCTTTTATGATTTTGTTGAAAATATTTTCTGTGCCATTGACTTGAGTTTCTTCTTCCTCCATTTCTAGTTTCAGATCTACCTTTCTCATTTCAATCTCCTGTTTGTGTTTTCACAGACTTCATTAGTGGATTATTCATACCCTCTTTGAGGTCCTTGAACATAGTCATAATAGCTACTTTTAAATCCTAGTCTTCTGTTTCAGCTATATTACATTTCTCAAGACCTACTGTAGTAGGGTTATTGGCCTCTGGTGGAGACATATCATCTTGGGTGTTAATGATTGTACTTTTGTTCTGGTGTCTAGGAATCTAGGTTTGGGAGGATTGCTGATCTATAGGGTTGTCTTTGTTGGGTGGGTGTTTCTTTCCTTGGTTTGTGTTGTCTTCTCTGGTGGTTGCAATGGATTGCCTAGTAGGGAGTGTTTTAAGAGTCCCTGCCAGGCCAGGCGGTGGTGGCGCATGCCTTTAATCTCAGCACTCGGGAAGCAGAGGCAGGTAGATCTCTGAGTTCGAGGCCAACCAGCTCTCAGATCGAGTTTCAGGACAGGGTCCAAGTTACATAGAGAATCCGTGTCTCAAAAAAAAAAAGAGTCTCTCCCAGGTGTGGACACTGGGGACACCGGGTAGAGCAAGTTTCTAGCCATGACACAAAGGATTGGAGGTGGCCTAGGAGGGGGAATGCTGAAAGGGTCTACAGAAGGAAAAGCTGGGTCTGTCCCAAGAATCAACGGAGTCTCGGGTGAGTGGAGTCACAGAGGCAGGAGAGGCTCCTCCAAGTGGTCTGCTACAGGGCTGAAGATGAGACTGAGGAATTTGAAATGGAGCAAGTATGGCCAGTGGGTTACCAGGTAGAGAGTATGCCCAGTAATTGGCAGCTGTTACAGAGGGGTGAGGTGAGGGAGGAAGGCTATAAGAAATGAAGGTAGATGTTGAAGGCAGGCACCTGTAGGTGGTCTGCTCAAGGCAGAGGATCAGACTGGGGATTTGCAATGGTGGACTGAATGACCTCTTTAAGGTTCTTGAACACATTCACAACTGCATTTTGAAGTCCATGTTTTGTGCTTCAGCTAAATTGCATTTTCAGGGTTTATTGCAATAGGGTTGCTGGTTTCTGAAGGAGGCCTGTTGTCTTGGCTGTTCATGTTTACATTTTTACACTGGGATATAGGTTATCTAGAGGTATGATGTTTGAGGTGTTTCTTGGTATAAAGATCTCGTTTTCTCTTTGTTGGGTGAGTGTTCTGTTCTTTGGTTGCTGGTGTCCACTCTGGATCCTCAGTAAGTGTGGTAGCTCTGAGGTCCCTGGTAGAGTGTGTTTCTGTGGGTTTTTTGTATGACACAAAGAAATGGAAAAAGGCTAGGAAGAAAGACTGCAAGGGTAGGTGGGAAAGTGCTAGGGTGGCCCTGGGTCTGAATCAAGAGGTGTATTCCCCAGGGAATGGAGTTAGGGTGGGAGGAGGAGTGGGACTAAGAGGAAGTCTAGAGAAACCAGAATCAAGGATTACATTGTTAAACATTGAAGCAGCCTTCAATACAACAAATTACTGCTCTATTCATCATTAAAAATTTGTTAAATGGGAAGGGGGTTATATTCTAGAATTAATCAGTTATGGAACTATTTATTCAAACAAATATTTCTTAGTAGAGTAAAACATTGCTAGCAATTTTGGTTAAACAACAAACTATATGACAGCTATTCCATAAAACTATACCACCTAGACACAGAGTGTTACTGGGAGGTAGGGGAATCTTTAGAAGATGGAGAACACGGTAAAATTATTAGATGTGTACATTTTAAGGGATATTGAGACTATAGTACCCACTTCTTATTCACTTTGCTTCCTGGCAACCAGGAGGTTAACAGCTTTCTCTAGTACATGTCAAACCACAGGGCAAAGGCAACAAAGCCAATCATGGACTGAATCTCCCAAGCCTGTGAGCCAAAATCAACCCTACATCTTAAGCTAATTACCTCAGCTTTTTTGTCACAGTGGTGGAAAGCTGATTAACACAAAAGAGAATGTAAGAAAAGAAGCCTGGAATATAGCTCAGTGGTAGAAAATCCAAGTTAATCCCCTTTACACAGCACTAAGTAGCTAGTGTCTTATCAATTTTGTTAGTATTATTGTATTTATTTATTTAGGTTTTTTGGGACAGGGTTTCTTCTGTGTAACCATGCTGGTTGTCCTGGAACTTGTTTCACACAGCAGACTGATCTCAAACTCACAGAGATCCACCTGCCTGGCTTCAATTTTGTTAGTATTATTTTTATTTTAATTTATTTTCTACACAGGTCTCACCATATAACAGTGGTTATCCTGGCACTGTCTCTGGAGATAAGGCTGGCCTAGAACTTACAGCCTCTATCTCTATGTGCTTGTTAGCGCTGTTTTGACATGCACTGAGCAATCTAACTGGCATAAACCAAGCAGAATCAGGTAATTTGATTTCAGAATAAATTTTACCTACCCCAGACCTCTTGTACTTCCACTGTCTTCTCCTCGATGAATGTGTTGTAGCACTCCAGTGCTGCAAGAAGCATGTCCAGCCACTGAAGGACTGCTCGCAGGCTGATCGGCCCTCGCAAATGGAAGAGAGTTGGTTGAGCAAGAATGCCTGCTGGCTGATCACAGCTGCTAACCCCTCCTTCAAATGTGTTTATGAGAAAAGAAATATCTTCCGTTTTTATAATATCTTTCAGCCATAAAGAAGGAGACTTGTTGCCTAAGAGACAATTTTTAATAAGACAAATAAGAGATTAAAACATATACATTACTATATATATAAAGCAAAGATATCAACATTCAAAAATTAAACCTCTTTAATCTTTGAACCTAGTTAAAATTTCAAAATGATACAGGATGATCTTTTCACTACTACTAATTCGTTTCACTGTTCTTACTTCTAAGAAGTTATTTCCACTAAAGTTGTACTCTTCAGTTTCCTAACATTATAAAAACACTATCTGGACCAGCAACAGACTGATACTCTGCCCCTGCTCTTTTCTTTTCAAGTTCCCAAAGAGTGCTGTGAGTTTTGGGTTTGGATGCTGGTGGTACTGCTCACATCTCTGAGGACCTGGCCTCTACATCTCAGTCTCCTCATCCCAAACAAGAATAATAGCATGCCTGTGCTTATTTATATTACCCACACTAGCTTTGAACTTATGGGTACACGTGACCTCAGTCTCACAAGCTGCATGCTAAGCAGTGTTTATTAAGTAAGTCAAATGACTTGCTTTAAAAGTTGTTTTCTTAAAAAAAAAAAAAAAGAAAGAAAAAGAAAAAAAGTTGTTTTCTTTTGATATTGTACTATCTAAATAAAAAAAGGAAAGGGTAAAATTTAATTTTGCATGTTAAGAAATCAGTGACTCAAAAAAGGTGTGATTCTGTCACTGATTAACTTAGGCAAGAAATCAAAACAGAATATATACAGAATATATGTCTGATGTAGTAAGAGGACATGGGTGGTGCAAAAAGGAGGAACAATCCATTATTATCACTACGAACCAAAGAAAATTTTAATTATGAGAAGAAAAATAATATGGTATTTAAATTCTATAACAAGTGTCAAGAAAGACAGAAAAGCAAGCATCAGAAGGAAAAGGCAGATCTACAGACAGAGTAAGACATGGGAACCTTATCAGGTACTCTGCTGGCTAGTCTTAAGTCAACGTGGCACAAGCTAGAGGTATCTGAAAGGAGGGAACCTCAACTGAGAAAATGCCTCTGTAAGATTTGGCTCTGGGACATTTTCTTAATTAGTGATTGATGGGGGGGGGGGGGGCAGCCCATGGTGGGTGGTGCCACCCCTGGGCTAATGGTCCTAGGTTTTATAAGAAAGCAGGCTGAGCTCTTTCGGGTCCGAAGCAAATGTCTTTGATGCTTATGTGCTTCCTGAATGTCAAGCTGCAAGGTAGTCAGGAATCGATCCGTGAAGCCCGCAAGGACCGAACACCCCCACCACGATTTAGACCTGCTGGTGCTGCACCAGGACCTCCACCAAAGACCATGTAAAGAGGTGGTTTCATAAAGACAAAAGAAAAAACACCTTGGAAAAATAAAATGGGACTTACACTTTTATGTAGCACTTGAATGTGTCTAGAAAGAAAGAAAGAAAGAAAGAAAGAAAGAAAGAAAGAAAGAAAGA
>CABHPP010114596.1:0-13700 GCA_902168425.1 Peromyscus attwateri | reverse complement strand
AAAAAAAAAAAAAAAAAAAAAAAAAAAAAAAAAAAAAAAGGAAATGCACATTACAATGATGTAAACCAAAGGCCAGAAAGGTGGCTAAGCAGAAAAGGGTGCTGGCTGTCAAACTTAATGACCTACATTCAATTTCAGGAACCCATATAATAAGAGAGAATCAATCTCCCAGGTTGTCATCTGACCTCTACACATGTGCTGTGTCCTAAATGCAAATACAAACATGCACACACACTAATACAATTAATTTTGAACTAGAATAGTAATAAAAATGCACACAAATAATTCTATTGATGGCTATAGCAATTATGTATAATAACATCTGAGTCAATAACAGAATTTATGTATAAGAATAATAGTCTCATGAGATAATAGTATCTGATAGTAGTATAGTCATCCAATTTGGGCAAGTACACCATCTGGATCATACAATGACAAAATCACTTAAGGACATCTTTTTCAGAATGTTCTGTGAAGCATAGTCCTATGAGCAATTTCAAGTGCCACGAGCTGGCAGCTAGCTGCTTTCACTAGTCACTTTCAAAATGCTGACTAAGTAGTTTAAGTTTATATTTCCTTTTACTCCCCAACATAATATTTTCATTGATTATTTGGGAATTTCACATAATGCACACCAATAACACTCACTTCTCAGTCATCCAAATTCCATAATTCCAGTTCCAGGAGTTCCAACACCCTTTTCCAGCCACCGTGGGCACAGGAACCCACATGGTGTACCCCCCCCCCCAAAAAAAAAACAAGTCTAATTTGTGTTGTCCCTATGGTCAATGGAACATGGTCAAACTCTCTGTGGCCAACCCCTTAAAGAAAACTGAGTCCTTCCCCACCCCCACCAGAAGCCACCAATTGTGGAGAGCTACATTTCAACATCCTTATCTCAATTTTTAAGAGTTTTCTTGAATGGCTTCATGTCTAATCTGTTACTTTTTTCTTTTGGGGGGGTAGGAGTGAGGAGTTGAGGTAAGGGTTGTCATAGAAGCCTTCTACATCTCCCTTTCTCGACTGTGAGTCTGCAGTCATCAAGACCATTGCAAAAGAAACTTCCTTGCCCTTTACAGTCATTGGGAAACCACAGAATATGGACTTCCTCATGGTTTCTGTCAACAGCACAGACAACATCA
The DNA here is from genome assembly GCA_902168425.1 of Peromyscus attwateri. NCBI lineage: Eukaryota > Metazoa > Chordata > Mammalia > Rodentia > Cricetidae > Peromyscus > Peromyscus attwateri. The sequence continues at coordinate 12,558 of CABHPP010114596.1, read as the reverse complement.
ACATGACCTCTAGCTTCAGCATGTACCAAGGACCTCAGCATGGTCTCCAGTGGCAATACGGACCATGCATATCAACAAGGCCCTCTGCTGCAGCATGAGCCACAGATATCTATTGTAGAATATTATTTTAAGATGTAGTACGTTTGTTTATGCTGTGGAACATTTGTTTAATGATGCAAAGATGTATTGCATTCTTTCATTTTGCATTTGTTTAACACTGTGAAGCTGTGTTACTTTGCCTGTCTAAAACACCTGATGGTCTAATAAAGAGCTGAACGGCCAATAGTGAGGCAGGAGAAAGGATAGGTTGGGCTGGCAGGAAGAGAGAATAAATAGAAGGAAGAGGAAAAAGCAAGAGAAGGAGGAGGATTCAAGAGGCCAGCCACTGACACAGCAAGCTAACAGAGTAAGAAGCAAAGAAAGGTATATAGAAATAGAGAAAGATAAAAGCCCAGAGGCAAAAGGTAGATGGGATAATTTAAGTTAAGAAAAGCTGGCAAGAAAAAAGCCAAGCTAAGGCCGGGCATATATAAGAAATAATAACACTCCATGTGATTTATGTGGGAGCTGGGTGGTGGGGCCCCCCAAAAGAGGAAAGAGTAAAAGCAAAAAGATCAACTACATTTTGGTACCCAACGTTGAGTGATTTTCCATGTAGGTCCTGAGAAAGCTGGGGGAAAAAAAAGAAAAGAAAAGAAGAGAAAAGAAAAGAAAAGAAAAGAAAAGAAAAGAAAAGAAAAGAAAAGAAAAGAAAAGACGCAGCTCCTTTAAGAGGCATTGGTGTTCAGTTAGCAGGGCAGTGCTAAACAGAAACAGCAAGCTAAGTAAAACACGCCTTTAATCCCAGCACTCAAGAGGCAGAGGCAGGCGGATCTCTGTGAGTTCGAGGCCAGCCTGGTCTACAAAGCGAGTTCCAAGAAAGGTACAAAGCTACACAGAGAAACCCTGTCTCGAAAAAAAAAAAAAAAAAAAACAAACCTGTGTGGCAGGATAAGTTCAGGCTTCCATAGCTAGGAAGGTTGAATGCAGTTTTCGGTCACACATCTCTGACCGGGCCAAGAGCTTCAGGCTTGGCTTTCAGAATCAGAGAAGCAGGCAGAGCCAGCCAAGAGAGCCTCGTGGAGGATCCAGGTGTAGCTTGGCAGTCTAAAGTTTGCTCATGTGGTCAAAAAAGGCTAAAAGATATGCAGTAAAAGAGATCCAGAGGGGAAAAAAACTCTAAACAGATTCCAGTATGTTTTACAATGTGCATAGGCTTAAGGAAGAAAGAAAACGGGTATGGACAGTTATAGAAAGGAACAAATAGTTTAGAAATAGTAAAATCTTTAAGAGATAGTAAAAGTAATATAAAGTTTAGAAATAGTAAAGTCTTTAAAGAGACAGTAAAATATAAAAGAACAAAACCACATTAGATGGAAAATACACAGAGAGTCTGGATCCTGTATTAACAGGATTGTGTTGATTTTGAATTTTTTTTTTTTTTTTTTGGATGCTGATGAGCAAAAGACAGCTTCTGACAGACATGAGATTAAAAGAGGGACAGCTAAAATAAACCAACCTATATACTTTAGGAATGTCTTAACTTTAAAATGGAAGTAAAAAAATATATTTGTAGCTGGGCGTTGGTGGCGCACACCTTTAATCCCAGCACTCAGGAGGCAGAGGCAGGCGGATCTCTGTGAGTTCGAGGCCAGCCTGGGCTCCCAAGTGAGCTCCAGGAAAGGCGCAAAGCTACACAGAGAAACCCTGTCTCGAAAAACCAAAAAAAAAAAAATATATATATATATATATTTGTTAAATGGAAGTCAAAGTGCTTTGGAGAAAAGGTTTTGCTTTTGTTCCCACAGGAAATGAGAGGCTACAGATTTGTTCCAGGTTAATATGGATCAGGTTGATCAAGGAAGACCTCGTGAAACTTGACAGGTTATATATATCAACACAGGTTACAGCTGGTCTTCCCAAGACGTCAATTATTTCAAAATTTCTCAGGGACCCCTAAAGATGCCTTCACCCACAGACAACAGGAAGCAGCCTAGAGAAGATGATGCCCACATTCCCAAGAGGTAGGGTGGTACCTATTGGTTATTTGTTGGGTTATAGATGTTTATTATTTAGGGGAATATAGAACAAAAAGACCAACTATTAATCTCAGACATTTTGCATTTGTATGGATTTTGGTAACTGATATAAATTTAAAGTTAATTTTGTTATACTGTATATATGTTACTACTCTTGCTTGGGGTATTGTACTTATGCATTTCATTTAACAATACAATGTATAAATGAGAATTGATGTTAGTAGTTAATCTATAATAATCAAAGTTGTAGTCACATTAGGCATGTTTTCTAGGTTAAATAGGTATATGTTAGATAGATAAATAGTCTTCAAACACTTCAAAGACCTATAGAATATGGTATTTAAAATGTTTTGTTAACCCAAGGTTTTTCAATGACAGTGAGACACATCTGCTCCTGGCAGCACTAATTTACTTCATAAAAGGATGGTAGGCATCAAAGAAACACCATAGGAGTTTGCTTTCAATGTGGCAAAGCTAGACACATGGGTAAGAAACTGATTTGCTTTGACTTCTGACAGTATGCTGTATAAATTGGACATATAGGACACACAGGAAAAAGACTGTTGACCTTTGCCAAAACAAGGCAGGACAGTCCTTCAAAATTCCTGCTTCATAGAACAGTCTGACAGATACTCTAGGCCTGTAGGCCGAAGATGGATGCCCCAACGTAGCCCAGGAACTTTGGGTGACTGTCCAGGCAGCCAAATATCTCTGTTGTTAGATAATATTATATCCTTCTGGGGTCTTTGATGGAGTTGAAGACTAGACAGTTATAGTTGCAGTTTTTCTTAGTTATGATAGAAAGTAAATTAGGTATAAAACTTTGGATTCACTAAGATAGGATAGACAATGGAGTATTTTCTTTAAATTTGCCAGACACAATAAAACTGGAAATTGTGAATATAATCCTTACTTGATAATTGTTCTACATATAGATTCCTACCTATCCCATCCATCTTCTATTATTGATCTCTTCTGTATCTCAGTGACTCATTTTCCAGAAAAACCTATTCTGACCATCAAAGTCAGAGGCCCACTGTAAGATGACATAGTAGTCTAACTACTAGCAATCACTATTTAATATGATTTATTTCAGCCATAAACCTTTATATTTATATATCTGAGTATCTTTCTCAACTGTAGCCCTCATGAAGAGCTGTAATTTTATATTTGCAATATTTAGAACATTGCCTGGCATGATATTCTTTCTTTTTTCCAGTCCTCTTCTGCCAAGAGGTATATGTGCTCTTAACAGTTGAGTTATCCCTTCAGCTCTGACTGTGCTGCTGAGTGAAGGAATGAATTAATGAATAAATATCATTCATCTTGCTGTACTAAATGTCTTTCTTGGACCTTTGGAATGTCCTCTATGCCTTAGTCTTTAGTCAAAAACTTAGGAAGAAATTTAACTTCACTCTGCACTCCCATAACTTCTGAGACTCCATATCATTAGAGGTGCTCCCCATTTTTCTGCCTTAGCAGAGAAAACCTGGCTCACTGCCCCATTACTCTGAACAAAGCCTAAGAGTACCAAAGATCTTCACAACTTCATAGGGCAGGCTTATGAGGTGGTAGAAACTCTTGGTACTCAACTGTCACCTTTTGATCTGAAAGAATTTAACTGATTATCATTCATTCTTTATGGTCCATCTCTGGTAAGTATTCACTAACTTACTCACCACACAAACATTCTATATGGTTCAAAGGATCTTGCACATGTGTCTTTCATTGCATTCTCAAAACATATTTGCAATTATTTCTCTGTAGTTTCTTAGATTCTTGAATGCATACCATGTATGACATATTTTTGTAATAAATGCTTGACATAAAATACACAGACTTCAGCCAGGGCTACACAAAGAAACCCTGTCCTGAAAAACCAAAAACCAACCAACCAACCAACCACAGACTTAAATATCAGGACACTTTTGTAAATCACATTAAAGGTTTCAAGAGGTGTCTTATATATCTTTCCTTGACACAAACCATACATACCTGAATTCCTTATAGATATGATTAAAAGCAAGTGCTGCACCTAGCCTCTTGAAAGCATTAGGATGAAGTGCAAGGCTGTAGAGCCGCTTGAAAAGTGACTTGCTGTTTACTGGGCTCTTCTCTTGCTGCTGAGGTGTTGTCTGCTTAATGGACCATTTGAGGAATTCTCGAATACAGCATCCACAGAAGTCTCTTAAAGTACTGTCAATGGGGTCCACAATACCATCCTTAATCAAGATAAAGACAGCTTCATTGTATTTATTCTTGTACCCATGGAACGATTAATGGTGGTTCTGTGTGAGTATATATGCCAATATTCAGGAGGTTAAAGGAAAAGGGCTGTGAGTTTGACGCTAAGCTGTGATATAGAGTAAGTTCCAGACAACCCTAGGCTAATAGCCTGAACTATAGACCCTAACTTAAAAAAAAAAAAAAAAAAAGAACCATCCAGTGACTCTTCACTGCCCATAACTAGGCATATGATCTGGGTGAGTCTGAGAATAAAGGTGGTGATTAGACTGCCTGACTGCCCTAAACAAACAGGGATGTATAATTGTACTCTATGTTCTGCACAGCAGAATGGTAAAACAGGAGTCCTCATAAATATACCACATTACTTCTTCCCTGATGTTCTTGTCAACTTCCATATTTTTGCTGGGTCCAACTTCATAGAAAATGTTACACAGATGCACAATAGAATCAGTAAAAAAGTATGCAAGAACAAAGACTTAAAGGATGTTTGGACAAGCTCACTAGGTATTTCACTGGAACTTTTGTTATTGTGTTTATTTATTTTAATTTTTAAAATTTAATATACTTTTAATTAATTAATTAATTAATTAATTAATTTTTTGTTTTTCAAGACAGGGTTTCTCTGAGTAGCCCTGGCTGTCCTGGAAATCACTTTGTAGACCAGGCTAGCTTCAAACTTGGAGATGCGCCTGCCTCTGCCTCCCAAGTGCTGGGATTAAAGTTATGTGCAGGGTCCTGTGTAGCCTAGGCTTATATGGCACTGCTATGTCACTGGCTGGGATTAAACTCAAATCCCCCTGCTCTACTACTAAGTGTTACAATTACAATTACAAATGTGTGCCAGGTGATTTTAATGTGAACATGTAACTCCATCTCCCCCATAAAATAATACTTAGAGGAATCAAAGTTATTCCTACAAGTACAAAATTAAAATAAATATGCATCAAAACCCACGACAGCTTATCTTATTGAACCAGTGACTAGACCCTAATGACTACCTCAGGAAGAGTATAATATAAAAAGAATATAATATAAAAAGGAGTATAATATAAAAGAGTAAACTGTAGACTCCACACTCTTTAGTTTATGGATCTGAATGTAAGAGAAAAATAAATAAATTAAAAGTTCCCTTTACTCTTGAATTAAATACTGTATCACGGATTAAAAACAAACAAACAAAAAAAAAAAACAAACAGAAAATCCAAACTACTGTTATTGATAAGGAACATTTTTACTGCTTATACCCACAACATACACCACACATTCTTTCTCTCTTATACCCTTAATATATATAAATTTTTAAACTTATAGCCACTCAGAAAGAAGAATAAAAATACATGTTAACTGAAATTTAGTTATAGATATTATCTATGTCTCTTATGGTTGGGCAGTGGTGGCACATGTCTTTAATCCCAGCACTCAGGGAGGCAGAGGCAGGCAGATTTCTGTGAGTTCGAGGCCAGCCTGGTCTACAGAGTGAGTTTTAGGACTGACAGAGCTACACAAAGAAACCCTGTCTCAAAAAAAACAAACAAACAAACAAAAAAAGAATATCACTTTTGAAAATGAAAATAAATATGGTACTATGTTCACAAAAGATAACAGTTTAGAGAAAGACTATATTTTGGTATGATAACAAGGAACTTTTCCTAAAGATCTACATGTACACTAAATTTCTGCAGCCAACTGGAATGAAAAGTTAAGAACCAAATATTACTTACCAGTATGGTTTCTAGTAAGGCAACAGTATCTTGACTTTCAAATTTCTTATTGTTAGTAAACCAGTGAATCAGCTGCATAACAAGCGGTTCATAGAGCTGCCTTGTCACCTAAGAGACAATTTCTAATATAGTTTACATCTTTCATGAGAGTAAATGTATACTGAATATTAAACATTTAAATGGCACTTTCAATAAAGCAAGTTTTTAAAGCAAAGCTACAATTATTTAATTAGGTTTTTTTTTTCTAGTTCAAATCTATGATGAACAGAGTCTAAGAGTCCATGAAAGGAAAATATGCATACTAAAGCTCATTGTCCATCTAACTAGGAGAACAATTTAAGATACTGTTAGTATAACTTGTGTTAGGGTCTAGCTGGGTGAGTCTGCCTGATCCTCCCATTTATGAGCCCTCTTTAAAGTCCAAGATCTAGCCTAGGACCATGCCATCCACAACTGACAGATTCCTCATACACCATATATAGCCTCTCTGTTCAGTCAGGTCCTGCACCTCTTGGACCCTTCCATACACCTTCCCTAATCCCCCAGATCTATTGCTGGTGGACAAGTCTAGTTTGGATAATCCTACTTGCCCTACCCACAACCTTACGGTTCCTAACAGGACCCTGTGCTGCCCACCAACTGTATGACAAACAACTTCTACCAGTCAGTTCCTACATATCTTACCAGATGAGTTTGCCTGATCCTCCCTTCCACCCACTCTCCCTAGCACCACAAGTTTAGCCTGGGATCCATATCCAGTACCCTTGTTGAGACGGGGCAGCCCTGCTTGAGCTACCCACAACTGATAGACCCCTTGGGCAGTAACCTCCCCCACTCTGAAATCCATCAGTCCTATAGAAATGTTCTCCAATGAGAATTGCCTATATGAACTCCAGGACATAGAATTTAAAAGAACAATCATAAATTTCACCAAAGGAATTAAGGAGCTAAAAGAAGAAACAGCTAAAACAAACAAACAAACAAACAAACAGAAGCAAAAAACACCAAACTAACAAAACAACAATAACAACAAAACTACCAAACTACCCTTAATATTGATTGAAATGACAAGGAGATAATCTAGGATTTGAAAGCTAAATTCAATCAGGAGGCAGAAACATTGAAAAACTCAAGTGGAAATGAAGGTGGAAAAACCCAATAACCCAACTAGAAAACTCAAAAGAACGCCTTACAGGTAAAATAAATCAAACCGAAGATAGAATATCAGGTCTCTGAAAGTAAAGAAACTAGACCTAATAAGCAAAGATTGAGCAAAAACTGAAAAGAAAACAGACACACACATAGAGGAAATGTGGGACATCATGAAAAGAAAAATCTTTGAATTTTAGGCATAGATGAAGAAGAATCCCAGGTCAATGGCATAGATCAGATCTTCATGAAGATGATAGGAGAAAAATGGAAGAAAATGTCCTCAAACTAAGGAATGATACATCCATAAAGACACAGGCACAAAGTCACCAAATAGATACAGAGGAATAGCACACAAAACAGTAAATAGACAAGATCAGAAAAGAAACTCATCATGACATAGCATAGTTAAAACACTAAGTATTTAGAGCTAAAAAGTACTGAAAGCTGCAAGAGGAAAAAACCATCAGAAGAGCAGCTAATTTCTCAAGGGAAACACTGTGGAGAAAGGCACTTCAAGTCCTAAATGACCCTGACTGCTAACCTGCTAGTGAACCCAGAAAAACTATCTGTTCCCATTCCCAGGGGACTAAGCAGATCCCTGGTAGAACACCCTGCCTTCCTTCCTCCTGTGGAGTACTCACAACCTTCACCCCACCCTCAAGCCCATCTCCATTCCTAAGCATTAATTCCCAATCTCCAGACACACATTTTACCAGGAGGCTCCAGTAGCCACACTTATTAGGACCACAGAAGAATTTCCTACCAGGCAATACAAAACCATGACACTCTCCTAAGACCCAGAGAAAGCAATGGAAACCAAAGAACAAAATACCCACCCAACAAAGACAAGATTAGTGGTGTAGCCATTTAATAACTGATAAAATAGACTTCAAACCAAAACCAATCAGAAGAGATAGAGAAGGATACTACATAATCATCAAAAGAAAAATACACCAAGAGGACACTGAAGTTCCTAACATCTATGCATCAAACATGAGGGCACCCAAGTTCATAAAAGAAACACAGTGATAGTGGGAGACTTCAATACCCCCCTCTCACCAATGGACAAGTCATCCAGACAAAAATTAAACTGGGAAAGGTTGAGTTAACTGATGTTCTAAATCAAATGGATGCAACAGATATTTACCAAACATTTCACCCAAACAAAAGAATATATCTTTACAGCATCTCATGGAACTTCCTCCAAAACTGACCACATACTCAAGACACAAAGCAAGTATGCACAAATACCCTGCATCCTATCTGACCACCATGGATTGAAGCTGGATATTAACAACAGAAACAACAGAAAGCTTACAAACTCATGGAAACTGAACAACTCTCTATTGAATAAAAAATGGGTCAAGACAGAAATTAAGAAAGAAACAAGTCTTTCTAGAATTGAATAAAAATGAATATACAACATTCCCAAACCTATAGGACACAATGAAGGCACAATTGACTGAGGCCTCAATCTTTACTGAATGAGCATGAGGATTGCCTCCAGTGTTTGATCAGTCTCAAATTCAGATTTTCTGAAGGGAAAATCCAGTCCTTACATTTGGAATTTACCGTCAGGACAGTTAAATGCTAGAGGTGAGAGCATGTTCTAGAAGGCAAGTTCATAGCACTAAGTGGCTACTTACAAAAATTGGAGCTCTCATACTAAGCACTTAACATCACACTTGAAAGCCCTAGAACACAAAGAAGAAAGCACATCCAAAAGGAGCAGACAGTAGGAAATAATCAAATTCAGAGCTGAAATCAATAAAATAGAAACAAACAAACAAAAATACAAAGAATCAATGAAACAAAGAGTTGATTCTTTGAGAAAACCTAATAAGACTGACAAACTCTTATCCAAATTAACTAAAGGACAGAGAGAAAATTAACTAAAGGACAGAGAGAAAATATCCAAATCAACAAAATTAGAAATAAAAAATAGGGACACTGAGGAAATCCAAAGAATCATAAGGACATACTTGGAAAATCTAAAAGGACATAGATTGGAAAATCTAAAAGAAATGGATAATTTTCTCAATACATACCACTTAGCAAAGTTAAATCAAGATCAGATAAACAACTTAAAAGAATCTATAATGCCTAGTGACATAGAAGCAGTAATCAAGTCTCGCAACCAAAAAAAAAAAAAAAAAAAAGCTCAAGCCAGATGGTTTTAGCAAAGGACTCTAACAGACTTTCAAAGAAGAGTTAATGCTAATACTCCTCAAACTATCTCATAAGATAGAAACAAAAGAAACACTGCACAGTTCATTTTAAGAGCCACAGTTATCCTGATAACCAACCTCATAAAGACACAACAAAGAAAGAGAATTACAGACCAATTTCCCTTAGATAGAAACAAAAAATCTTAATAAAATACTTGCAAAACAAATCCAAGAACACATCCAAAAGATCATCAAATGTAATCACATAGGCTTTATCCCAGAAATGCAAAGATGGTTTAACATACATAAATCAATAAATATAATCCACCATATAAACAGATTGAAAGACAAAAACTACATGATCATTAGATGCAAAAAAGGCATTTGACAAGATCCAACATCTCTTCATCATAAAAGCCTTGAGAGACTAGGGATACAATGACACACCTCAACATAATAAAGGCAATGTACAGCGAGCCCACAGCCAACATCAATCTAAACAGAGAAAAACTAAAACCATTTCCACTAAATCAGGAGTAAGCCAAAGTTGTCCACTCTCTCCATACCTAGTCATACAGTACTTGAAATCTTAGCTAGAGCAATTAGGGTATATAAAATGGAAAGGAAGAAGCCAAAGTATCCTTATTTGCAGATGATATGATTTTATACATTAAAAAAATAACAAAGTGACCTGGAGAGGTGGCTCAGAGGCTAGGCGTCCGGCCTGCGGTGGGCGAGGTGGCGAGTTCGGTTCCCGTGAGTGTTCGATGACGTCACTATCTGATGAATCGATCCATCAGAATACTGATTGATCCATCAATTAATCGGAAAAAAAAAAAAGTTTGCCGGGCGGTGGTGGCGCACGCCTTTAATCACAGCACTCGGGAGGCAGAGGCAGGCGGATCTCTGTGAGTTCGAGGCCAGCCTGGGCTACCAAGTGAGTTCCACGAAAGGCACAAAGCTACACAGAGAAACCCTGTCTCGAAAAACCAAAAAAAAAAAAAAAAAAAAAAAAAAAACACTAAAAACTTCACTAGGAAAGAAGTTGACAAACATTTTTAGCAAAGTCACACGATACAAAATTTACACAAAAAAATCACTAGCCTTCCCATATACAAATGACAAACTGAAAGGAATCAGGGAAACAATACCTTTAACAAAAGCACCAAAAAATATAAAATATCTTGGGGTAACTTTATGCAAGCAAGTGAAGAACTTGTATAATATAAACAAAAGGACACTGAAGAAAGACGTTTCAGAGATATGACAGGATGGAAAGGTCTCCTATGCTCATGGATTAGTAGGATTAATATAACTGCCATCCTACAAAAAGCATTTTGCAGATTCAGTGCAATCTCCACCAAACTTCCAAAACAACACTTCGCAGAAATTGAAAGGATAATTCTCAGCTTCATATGAAAATGCAAAAAAGACCAGGATAGCTAAAACACTCCTGACTAATAAAAGAACTGCTAGAGAGATCACCATCCCCATTCTCAATCTGTACTACAGAACTATAGTAATACATACAGCATGGTACTGACATCAAAATAGACACACCGATCAATACAACTGAATTAAAGACCCAGATATGGACACCAGATTTTTTTTTTTTTAATAAGGAAGCCAGAAATACACACTGGAATAAGGACAGCATCTGTAACAGATGGTGCTGGTCAAACTGAATGGCTGCATGTAGAAGAATGCAAACAGATCCATATTTATCACCCTAACAAAATTCATTTCCAAATGGATCAAAACTTCAACATAAGGCCAGAAAGTGGGGGGCAGTCTTGAACTCACTGGTGCAGGAAAAGGCTTTCTAAACAGAACACTGATAACACAGGCACTAAGAACAACAATTAATAAATGGGACCTCATAAAACTGAAAAGCTTTTGTATGGCAAAGGGCAACAGCATTTGGATAAAGTGGCAGCCTACAGAATGGGAAAAGATTTTTATCAACTACACATCTAACAGAGGGCTAACAAGTAAAATACTGAAGAACTAAAAAGCTGGATGTCAAGGAAACAAATAACCCAATTCCAAAATGGGTTACAGATCTAAATAGAGTTCTCAAAAGATAAAACACAAATGGCTAAGAAACACTTAAAAGGGATGTTCAACATTCCAAGTCATCAGGGAAATGCAAATCCAAACTACCTTTATTTATTTATTTATTTATTTATTTATTTTTGGTTTTTCGAGACAGGGTTTCTATGTGTAGCTTTGCGCCTTTCCTGGAACTGGCTTGGTAGTCCAGGCTGGCCTCGAACTCACAGAGATCCACCTGGTTCTGCCTCCCGAGTGCTGGGATTAAAGGCGTGCGCCACCACCGCCCGGCCACCAAACTACCTTTAGATTTCATTTTACACCTGTCAGAATGGCTAAAATCAATAAAATAAATGACAGCTTATGCTGGCAAGGATGTGGAATAAGGAGAACACTTATCCATTGCTGGTGGAGTGCAAACTTGTACAGTCACTATAAAAATCAGTGTGGCAGTTCCTCAGGAAGCTGGGAATAGATCTACCCCAAGATTCAGCTATACCACTCCTAGGCATATACCCAAAGGTCTCTAAATCTTACTACAGAAATACTTGCTCACCCATGTTACTTGCCACTCTAGTCTAACTGCCAGAATTACAGTCAGAAACTGGAAACAACCTAGATGTTCATCAACAGATGAATGGATAAAGAAAATGTGATACAATGCCAGGTAGTAGTGGCATATGTCTTTAATCCCAGCACTTGAGAGGCGAAGACAGGTTAATCTCATAGTGTGAGGCCAGTCTGGTCTCCAGAGTGAGTTCTAGGAAAGCCAGGGCTACAAAGAGATACTCTGTCTTGAAAACAAACAAATAATTAAAAGAGAGACGGGGGAGGGAGGGAAGGAAGGAGGGAGGGAGGAAGAAAAGAAGGAAGGAAGAAAAAGAAAATCTGGTACATTTACACAATGGAATACTACTAAGCTGGTTTTTTTGGTTGTTGTTTTTTAAAGAAAGAAATGAAACTCACAAGTAAATGGATGAAGCTAGGGAAAAAAAAAAATCATCCTGAGTGAGGTAACCAAGACTGAAAAGAACAAATACGGTATGTATTCTCTTATACACGGATGTTAGCTATTAAGTCTTTAATAAGCAGGCTACAGTCCATATAACCACAGTGTTTAAGTATGGTGTAAAAGACTGG
>CABHPP010114595.1:20178-33053 GCA_902168425.1 Peromyscus attwateri | reverse complement strand
AAAGAAAGAAAGAAAGAAAGAAAGGAAAGAAAGAAAGAAAGAAAGAAAGAAAGAAAGAAAGAAAGAAAGAAAGAAAAGGAGGAAAGAAGGAAAGAAGATAGACAGACAGACAGACATATAATGTGAGGATGGCCAGTTAATACACTTTGGCAGTAGCATCTCCTCCCTCTCCATCAGCTCTTCCCTGCATCACAGGACAGGTCCTCCCCTGGGTTCACAACCCCTAGTTGCCTTAACAGCTCTGTCCCTTATTCATCTTGCCACAAAGCACAGGCGCTTGCATAGCCTGTGTATTCGGATCCCAGCACATTTGTAAAAGTGTTGGCAAAATATTTTAAAGTAAAATGAGTTCTAACTTCTCCAGTTACCCCACACTTGAGAAGGCAAGGTCAGCCTTTTGATGTGTGTTTTGAACAGCACAGAGACAAAGATTATAGCTTTGTTTGGATGAGTTTTCTTGTCGACTTAGATCAATTACATTAAAACATTCAGTCTTCAAACAATGACCCCAAAGAAAATAATGCTGGCTTTTCCCTTTTTGAAAGTAATATCCACTTTATAGCCCATGGGACCAGATGTCCCTTTCTATTGAAATTATTCACAGCAATGCCACTTGCATGGCCTAGGAGTATACTGACATTAATAGAAGAATATTTCAATCAGAGCTGTCTGACCATAAGGGAATAACTTTTCCCATTAAGTCAAAAGCTAAGTGAATTTGAAAGCATATAAAATATTTGGATTTGGTTTACTGGTTTTATTATTTAGTATTTATATCTCTTTTTTTTTTCAACACACTCAAAGGACTTAGTAAACTGAGAGAGGCACTAAGAAGAATAATTTGAGAACTAGGAAAAAGATTAATTTAATTTAAAAGATCATTTACCTCAAAGAAGGTGGTTTTTGGTTTTGGATACAACATAAATGCATATGGCTTTAAGATATTGTTCATCTGCACAAGAAACTAGGCACACTTCAGAGTGGCATGTTTCCCAGTATTTCACTGTCAGAAGTCAGAATATGTGCTTGGCTTAAACAAATAAATTGCATTCATTTTCTTCTATCTTTATGAATCATTTATATACTTAAAGAAGAAACCTTTTATAAGCTTAATAAATATAAATAAGCATCTTTATACTTGTGTTTGTTTAACCAGAAAGCTCTTAGTGAGTGCCAAGCACTGTTCGAAGTGCTTTATAAATAATAACTCCTTTTATCAGTCTGATGACCTCATGATCAGGGACCTACTCTGTGTGCTACATACTGTAAAAAATAGCAAAATATATTTTTAGTACATCTATTCCATCAAGTTGCCTTTTTCACCTTCTAAGACAATTAGGTCAAGCTAACATGCTATATGAAGTCTAGCCATGCTGGTAAGGGATCTAGTAGTGGCAGCCAAGGCAGGAATAGGCTAGAAACGGGCATATTGGCTGAGAGCCAGTGAAAGGAAATAGGAATGTATGGGAAGCCCAAGATGGATAGAGGGTAAGGTCTGTCCATCATGGAATTGAGAACAAGGAGGTAACAGATTCTGCCCAGTTATAGACAGCCTCCACCCCGAGCCTAAGAAAAAAGAGTCCTCCCAGAGAGTGTTAATTGAGACTCCCAGGGTATGACATAAAAATGGAACACATGTGAAGGAACATCCTCCTAGGAAAGCCACTGAAGTCAAAGCAAGACTCGATCCTGGAGAGACTTTGCTGTGCAGGGGGCCGCATATTATGATGGGGTATAGATATAGGTCCTGCTCTCCTTGCTACACAGGGAGCAGCATATTGTGATGGGATATAGATGTAGGTCCCTTTCTCTAAGGAACCACTAAGGCTTTCAGAAGAGGGAAGGGAGTCCTACCCATAGGCTTAATGCCCCAGGCAGTGCTCTAAACTACTACAGAGAGATGGGGTTGAATCCCCCTCTCCCTTCTGTTCTTAGGGTGCATATGGGTGACTCCTCTTTTTCAGTGAGAGAGGTCCATCAGCAAACCATGACCATTACATGGGCTTCCCACCTAATCATCACTTATACCCCAACATGTAGCCCCCCCCCCAACTTGATACAGCAGAGACAAGAGCTGAACACCCAGCATTGGCCTCTGTATTTTTCTTACAATTCTACCTCAAACAAAAATCCTGCAATTAGGCCGGGCGTTGGTGGCGCACGCCTTTAATCCCAGCACTCGGGAGGCAGAGGCAGGCGGATCTCCGTGAGTTCGAGGCCAGCCTGGGCTACCAAGTGAGCTCCAGGAAAGGCACAAAGCTACACAGAGAAACCCTGTCTCGAAAAAACCAAAAAAATAAAAAAATAAAATAAAAAAATAAATAAAAAATCCTGCAATTCTTCCCCCAAATTCCTCTTACAAAAATATTTTTCAAGTACAAGTATATTCTCCCTCTGAGGTTTCTATGCTTAGAAATGCTCCTGCCCCCAAGACTCTCCAGAGTAAAGAAGGTTGAAGACTGCCATAGAGTATTTTATAGCAATAGGCAAGATGAAGAGAAGGAAATATATCTATAAGAAGGGTTGGCAAACTATTCCCCACTCTCCCTGATTCTTACTTAATCATATACCCACCTTCCCCTCCTCTGTCTCACTTGGACCATGTGATCTCTTCCTCCATGATGCCTTTGCATCCATCAGAGCCACTATTAATCAAGGCTTCACTCCTTGTAAGCATGCTTTCACAGCCCGCCTGCCAGGCATTTGCCTCAAGCACACTAATACCAGGATGGTAGATGCAGGCCTGATGCAGGTCTAGTGTCCAACTGATCTTAAAGGAAGTCAGACAAGGCCTTCTCTGCAGTGCTATATAAAGAGCGGTTCCCCCAATAAGGTGATGAGCGTTTGCAGTGGACTCTCCCCAGAACTTAAGCTGGATGACCAGATTTCCCATTCATCTATTCCCCAAGTCTCTCTACTATTCTGTCCTTTGGCCTTTGATTGCTAGGTGTAAACACAGAATAAGAAGACCATACCAAAATGAAAGGCACCCACTAGGGGCTAGGATAGGATTCCTATGCAATAGTTGAAGCCTAAATAATGCCCAAAATAGATCTGTGCAGCTGTATGAGAACAAATAGAAGACTGAATTTGCCATATTAATAGATTTTATGGTCTCCATCTGAAAGATAAATGGTATGCTTTGGTATTTTTCCATTTTTTGTCAGGGTATGGGAAAGGCAGTCCTATCAATCCAAGCTCTCTTTCCTGGTATCTTCAGAAGCCCTTATCTCTAACCAAATTTGAGATGTCACATATCAAGATAAAATACATGAGATGTTTATTCTGGTGGGTTGATCTTGACTTTAAACATGGAAAAATTGTCTATGGAGGGACTCCTCTTAAGGTACAATTGAACACAGGGATTTTTATAGTCCAGCAACAACAGGAAAGGACATTGACAAAATCCATGCTATTTTTATCCTTACTCTATCATAGTGGGTTGGATATGTGAGCTCTGGATAGTCCCAACCTCAAAGACAGACCCTGGCCATCTCTCAAGGAGTTTCTTCCTACTAAAAAGCAATGAATATTTACTAGTGACACATCTTGTTACATGTGGTTTTATTTTGACTGATCACTAGTTTATGTGGCATTTTATATTTCCACAAACACTTACACATCAATGTTAGTATAGAATTATTTGAGGAAAAATGTGTTGTAATGATGGAACATGAACGGAGCTAGTCTGCATTGGGTTTTTCAGTCATCAGCTGAGATCACAATTCACTAAACAGGCTTGGCCAGATTACACCCTCCCAAGTGAGGCCTTACACATTGCAACTGTAAATACACTATCTTGAATGTACTCTACATACCACTGCCAAAAACCAAGGCAATATCTAAAGCCTCTGCTTCCGTAAGGACCTAAGAGACACTCCTGAAAACAAGATGCATTCTTTTCTTATGACATTCCTCAATATATTCGGAGTTAACAATTTGAAGTACCTCAGAGACTCCTAGTGTTTCATTTTGGAGAAAGTTTTACTGTAGTAGCATTTTTGTACATAACATTTCCATAATTGTACCTGAATATTTATCTATGAGAGAGAAACTGACGAGAAATATCTTAAGCCTAGAGAGAAAGAGAATAGATTTTTGTCAGTTAGACACAACCAATCAACAGCTCTGTGTGTGTGTGTGTGTGTGTGTGTGTGTGTGTGTGTGTGTGTGTGTATGTGTGTGCGCGTGCGCACATGCATCACAACATACATGTGGAGGTCTGAGGACAACTTTTGGGAGTAAGTTCTCTCCTTCCACTGTATGGGTTCCTGAAATCAAATGTACCCACTGATCCATCTCATTGGCTCTGATGACAATTTTGCTTAATTGTCTTACATCCATTTCACACTTTGCAGACCACAAAAGACATGTCATACCTAGTTAAAGGTACTGAGAATCTAAAATGAAAAAAGTTATGGTCCTATATAGGTTCCATCACTACAGTAATTGTTAATGCCCCTCAAAAGTATGGGAGATTCTGTTTGAAAAGTGCAGTAATTTAGGGAGTTACATGCTTTTGCTGGCCACTCATATAATCTAAATATAGGAGATGGTGGCCAGGTTTTAATCAGTAGAATCAACTGCTAAATTAAAGCCCAGGGTATTTGAGTTAGTGGGTGGGTGAAGCTTTTTAATTGTAATTTTTTTTTTTTTTTTTTTTTTTGGTTTTTCGAGACAGGGTTTCTCTGTGTAGCTTTGCGCCTTTCCTGGAGCTCACTTGGTAGCCCAGGCTGGCCTCGAACTCACAGAGATCCGCCTGCCTCTGCCTCCCGAGTGCTGGGATTAAAGGCGTGCGCCACCAACGCCCGGCTTTTAATTGTAATTGTAATTATGCAAATTTAAATCTGTGCAGCATAAAACATATTGATAAATTCTGACAATATGCAGTATTTCAAAACATACAAATTCTTGCTCCAAGCAAGCTTTTAAAATACTAAGAATCACATACTCCCAGAGCTGACAAAGTCAAAAATTAACTATGTGCATGTTATTGCCACAGGCTTTGCTTGGTTCCCCACCAGTGACAGACTTGGTCTTGAACTGGGCACTGTCTTTAGGAAGTTGTCTCATACAAGGAGTGGGAACCGCCTTTCTGAATTCACGACACAGACTATAATATCATAAATTTGGCCTGTGGTCATTGAGACTTAGGTCAATCTTGTGTATTCCACCTTCATGTAAATATAAACCATCTTTTAACAGGAAAAAAAAAGAGTCATAGACTCATAAGTTCTTTAATCCTATCTGATAGTCTTGACATAGAACCAGAGTGTTAGTATGAACAAATTCTTCTCAGCAATCCAGCCATTTTTGTACAACACACCAAATGCTTTTATAAGTACCTGAACTGAAGTCGGGCGTTGGTGGCGCACGCCTTTAATCCCAGCACTCGGGAGGCAGAGGCAGGCGGATCTCTGTGAGTTCGAGGCCAGCCTGGTCTCCAAAGCGAGTTCCAGGAAAGGCGCAAAGCTACACAGAGAAACCCTGTCTCAAAAAAAAAACCAAAAAAAAAAAAAAATAAGTACCTGAACTGATGATAGAAGATGGATTCATGTCAGAGGGGTGGGGAAGGGGATAGAGGGGGTGAAAGAGAAGCTTCTTTTAAAAGGGAGAGCTAGAAGGATGGGCAGTTAAGATCACTTGGCTACTCTTCCTGAGGACCCAGGTTTGGTTCCCGGCACCAACATGACAATTCACAAACATCTGTAACTCTAGTTCTAGAGCATCTAATGCTCACTTCTGGTCTCTGCTGACACCAGGAACACACATGGTGCACAGACATCCAGGCAGGCAAGACTTACCCATACACACAAAGTAACAAAAATAATTTTTTTTTGTTTGTTTTTTTTTTGAGAGACAGGGTTTCTCTGTGTAGCTTTGCGCCTTTCCTGGAGCTCACTTGGTAGCCCAGGCTGGCCTCGAACTCACAGAGATCCGCCTGCCTCTGCCTCCCGAGTGCTGGGATTAAAGGCATGCGCCACCAACGCCCGGCAACAAAAATAATTTTTAATGACTTGGAATTTTAAGTCTTCTGTTCCTGCCACCCATCTCCTGCACAATGCTCAACTCAATTCAATTTTTATTTACCCCAATTTAGATGCTTCCTGCATGGGGATAAGGAACCACTTCTGAATTGCACACCAGCCAGAAAAAAAAAAAATGTGACAAAAGTCAAATATGTTATCTTATGCAGAAAGAACTAGGGCCCTGATATAATTAGAGAGCCCAGGTCAACTGGACCCTGCTGAACTCATGTCCATTTCCTGAGCTCATATTTTTGTTAGATATGACAAAATGCTAAAGGTGAAGTATGTGACAAGCATATCACATCATCTTGCTTAAGGTAACTTAACATTGTAATAGAAATCTCCTAAGAACTACTATAAGTCTTCAGATACAGAAGAAAATTTTAAATAATTGCAATTCACTAAGGAATTAACCTACTTTCTCCCCAAACCAAAAGAGGAATAATCTAGAGAACCTCAGTAATCTACATAAACTTTTTCCTAAATAATTTTTTTCCCCAGTGTAAATCTGAGTAACTTTTGGGAGAGGGGTTGGGAGGCAAACAGCCAACAATTTCAGCTGAGAAAGACACAGCTTTGTAAGGACCTTTAAAGGAACTTAATTTCTGATAGGCATAAAGAAGAAAGTCGTGAGCTGAGCAAATCTAGACCAGCTGCAGATAAAAGTAATTCCCAAAACATTTCATTTGTGTCACTAATGAAAATGCATGATGCTTGACTTGGAAAAAAAGCTATTTCATCCTATATAGCAACATCCTACAGATTCTAATTTGTTCATTTTTCTAGAGATTTTCCTAAATATGTTATGTTCAAAATGTGGTTTAGAAAATAAAGTGTGGGTGGAAAAATTAAAGAATGAGAGAAAGAGTGAATGGAAAGAGAGAAGGGGTATATCCTACAGTGTTTTACCAGGAAGGTTTGTCTAATCAATGTAAAAGAGCAATAAAATGGAATATAATTTCCTCAGATGTAGAATTTAGCTTGAAAACCCATCTAAGAATTTGTCTCGGTGAGGATCACAAAGTAACAATCTAATGCATGAATATTTCAATGTGGTTCATAAAGTCCATTATGTACATATTCATGGATGAACCCCAGGAAGTTGCCTAGAAACATCTTTGTCTCTGTTCAGACATATACTTCCTTCTGTAGAGCAAGAGTTTCTCATGTTCACCACATTCATGCAAGTATTCTATCAAGCTTGCTCCACCACCAGACTAACACTCATAGCTTAGCTCATCACTTTTTATTTAATATACTTTCCTCCTCTCAAATTCACAACCAATGTGCACATGTGTGTCCAGAAAAAAAATCTTAATGTTGTGAAATCTTGGCAAGTTCTATTTGTGTTAAGCATACTATTTCTAAGCATAACAAGGGTCTCTGCCACAAGAAACTCCAGATGCTTTTAAGTATTAAGTATTTCTTTAACCACTAGGAAAACTTCATGTTTTTGTTGCCAAAGGAAAGGGAATTTGGAAGTATAGGTATATACAATGTTTATGAAGGGAGATAATATTTTGCTATATCCAATTTTTTAGCACTGAACTTAATTGAATTATTCAATTACCTATTTCATTCCAAATATAGAAAATCTTACTATCCTGAACATATTTTTGTATTTCTAGAGAAGATAACATTGATATATTGACAAATAGGTTTTCAGGAAAAACTTGAAATTTATTACACTCAAATGAGTCCATAAAAACTGATCCCTTGTAACTGACTATCCTTTTGGAAAAGTGATTACCAGGGGTTTTGGGGGGGTTGTTTGGTTGGTTTTTGTTTGGGTTTTTTATTTTTTATGTTTGTTTGTTTGTTTTGCCTGCTTTCCACTAGGCCTTAAAACACTGGGACATTTTAGAGGCCCAGTCTAGAATCTCTCCCTCCATGATGACACCACATGGATCTTAAAGGAAAGTTCACCCGGTCTATTAGTTTGAGTTGAAGTCACATTGACAGAAGCTTTGCTCAAGAGAGAGAGTTTAGAAATTTCTAGAATTTATTTTCCTTTCCATACTTGGGGGTGAACTCAGGGCCTTGTGGATGCTGGGCCAGTGCTATACCACTAGGCTGCATCCCCCAACTAGAAGGAATCTAGGTCTATCCTCTGGAAAAAGAGGCTATGGTTCTGAATGCACATTAATATACAAATCCCCCACAGCGTGAGTGTTTTTATGACAGCAAATCCTCCCCTAAAAGAAGTGTGCTGTACGAAGGTCTCCAGTTCTTCTTTTCTCTCCCAAATACCTTTCAAGAACTTGCTTAATAGTCACAGCACACAGCACTGGGAAGGCTCTTTCTTCACAGACACCCAGACAGACTTCTTAAGAAATCTGGTGTCAGGGTTGGAAGGGGCTCCTGGAAAGGAGAGCTATGGGATGTTTCACTGTCCTCTCAGATTTTCCAGAATAATCCCAAAGTCCTCCCCATCTACTGAAAACTGGTGGGACCCAGGCTTCATCTCTCCCCAGTTTTCATTAGCGAACACAGAGAACACATAGCCTCCTACCTTGACCAGCAGACATTATTTTCTCTACATGTTTTTGATGGAGATTTAAAACAAGACCTATTTAAGTGCAACCAGCATTGTGGGCCCTTCCATTAAGTTTAAAAATCAAACTATGAAAAAAAAATCTATCTGTTGTAACTTAGAGCTGATAAGACCCTGTGAGACTGGCGCACTCATGTTTTAGAAGGAAAACAAGTCATATAAGTCAAAGAAAAATCTCCTACCAACTGAGCAAAAACCAAATCCCAAACTATTACTTGTCACTGGGAAGCAGTTTCCCGATACAAGATAAAATGACAGCCAAAGAACAAACAGAAAACTCAGATGATCAAAGTTTTGGTCTTATTTTTGTTTTGCTTTATATAAACTCATGTTTACAGAGGTGGCACAACATTTCAGTTGTGTCTTTTGTAATAACACTTTTGCACCTATCCTAAAACCAACTCACTTTTATGTTGTTCACTTTAACCCAGTGTGATCCCAAATTGAACAAAAGTAAGTTATTCAATGACACTAATAATACTCAAAATGTCACTTTAAAATAAATTAAACCTGGGCCCCATTGTTTCTCTTGTGGACATTGGTTTTCAGTGCTTCTCTCTTTGACATGTTAGATTGAATCACACATACAATGCTGACATTACAGAAGTTTTTACGTGAAAATTACAGTGTTTTGTGGCCTGAAATAAGTAACTTAAATGTGTTGGAAAATACCTCTGAATCCCCTTAATTCAACTGAATGCAACAAATGTGTAGTGAGTATCATCATGCACGTGGCACTTTCCTCAATACTGCAGGATGCAACTATGCAGAAAACCATGTGTCCAAAGTGGTGGCTTTCAAATGATGCTGGTGTTGCTGGGAACTGCTGTTCAGCTGATCAGCTCTGGTCGGAACACAGACCCATACTGCAGCCAGCAGTGGATCCAACC
This sequence comes from Peromyscus attwateri, assembly GCA_902168425.1. Lineage (NCBI taxonomy): Eukaryota > Metazoa > Chordata > Mammalia > Rodentia > Cricetidae > Peromyscus > Peromyscus attwateri. Next base: position 23,580 of record CABHPP010114595.1, on the reverse strand, counting down.
AGCCCCTACTGACTTATTTTCAATGAAAAGAGCTATTTGGATACTTCTGTGGTAACCGGGAAGTTGGGAATTTTTAACTTCCATTTTTTACACAGACAACTGAACTACTAGATAGATAAGACACTACTTACAATCAGAATATGGCTTCCAACATTTTGACTAATGGCCCCGTCTTCCTTTGGTGGCCACTTCCCCTCTTCATGTATCCTAGGTAGTCAGGTGTGAAGTGGAGTAATATCCATCTTGTGAGTTGTGGGGATGGGGCAGGGCCATGTGGACTTTCTGGGGGTGGAAATTCTGCTAATGAGTTTTCTACAAATGTCACTCAGTATTTTATCCTTTCGTATCTCATTACCTCCCCCATGCTCAGTAATTTTAGTTTGTGCTTTTTTTTTCTCTTTTTGTTTATTTGGTTTGCTGGCTTTGTGTTCTTTTCTCCTTTTTTCCTTTTCTTTTCCTTTTTTAATGCAGGAATCGGCCAAGGGGTTCCTGTGGTGGCACTCATAGTGGAAGGAGGACCCAACGTGATCTCGATTGTTTTGGAGTACCTCCGAGACACCCCTCCTGTACCAGTCGTGGTCTGTGATGGGAGTGGACGGGCATCCGACATCCTGGCATTTGGGCATAAATATTCAGAAGAAGGCGGGTAGGTAAATTACCAGGCCCCATGGTAGACTCCTGAGTACAAAGCCCATGTTTAAAGTTTGGAAAAGAGGGCATCAGAGAACATTCTCTGCAGTTAGACCTCACATCCTAACCAGCTATGACTGTGGGATGGCAGAGAGGAAGAACAGAGGACAACATCTAAAATGCCCCCGGAGTGGGAAATCCATGAATGCTACATTGAGACCACATGAAGATGAGGGGGAAGGGAAGCTAAAGGATGTATTCTTGTATCTTCATTTCTCCTTCCCTCTTTTCCTCCCCCGAGGAAGGAGAAGCAGGCACTGGGTTGTGATAAATGAAGCAAACAGAATCTGGGTAACAGTGCAGGGTAGCCTCGGAAATAAGCTGGGTACCTTTGGTCATGAGTCTAAACCCATCATGGCCAAACTGCCAGAAGACTATGTTTTGGAAGATTATGTGATCAGGTACTTCTCTATTGACCTGGAAGGTAAAACCTCTATAATTGGTAACAGCTCTGGTCTTTTGTGAATTGCTCCCAGAACTCCTCACCCCTATATGTTTTGCTTGAACTGCCAGCTTTTAAATGCTACTCTCTAAAGTCCAAAGCTCTGACCTTCCTGGAAGGAGGTCTCTCCACCAGTGGCATAGTAAGGTCTGAGCACTCTTGCAGATCATGAGAGTAATTTGAAACAAGGTGTGAATACGTTTAAGGAACACAACCAGGGGGAGTCACTTAACTTCTGCCTTTGGATGATGTTGTTCTGGGTTTTTTCTTTGTTTGTTTTGAGAATTTCGTATGAAGAGCTACAGACAGACAATCAATGGCTGCTGAGAGAGAGAGAATCAAGCCCTCTGATAAGTTACCAAATTCTTAGTGGTCAATCCTAAATGCATGTGCGCATGCACACGCATGCATGCATACACGCACACACATGAGTCATTTAAGTTAAAAAAAAAAAAACTTCTTACCCAATTTTTCTAGCAAGTGGTTAAGAGAAAGAAGTTCCATAGGGCCTTTTATAAATCTAGAGTAGGTGTCCAGTGGGTGCCGTGAACTGTGCAAAACCTTGAGATATAAAAAACAACCTGGAGTTGCCACCCTCAAACTCTCTAGTAAGGCTGGTGAGCAGACAAGCACTCACCTACAGTAATGAAATGACAGATGAACTAACCCAGTGGAGGGCACTCCTTCTTCCACCTGTTAGCCAGTACTATCTCCCCTTGCCCTATCTTAATCCTTGTTTTGGCAGCCACAGAAACAGTATGTTGACCTAGTTTATACCCGAACCAACGTCCGTGAAGTGGAGAGTAATGGAAGGCTGAAGGCTTCTAACCCAGCACTGAACGCCATGACAGTGATCTGATACCTAGAGATCTGATAGTTCTAAAAACATCCTCATTGAAGCTAAAACTTACTCACTGGCAAATTTAATTAAATTGCCCTCATTGTATTCTTTGGGAGTAAGTACTGACCCATTTTGTAACTGAGCACCTGAAAAGAGGACATTTGCCCAGTGGTCTTTATATTGACTAGTAACATAGTGTTCTGTAACCTTAACTGTTTTTTAATTAAAATTTTTGTCATAGTCCTCATTTCTTTAACTATAGCAGTATGCTCCTTTTGTCTGAAAATGGAGTTAGACAGCTTTTAGTTTCTGATTGTTGACACACTGTTTGCCGACTCTTTTTGTCAGATACCCACAAAGCAGATACAGGTTTGCATTTGGAACGCAGTTTTCCTTTTCCTTCCTACAAAACCAAAGAAAAAGGAAGGTGTCCTCCAGTGTTTCTGGCTACCTGGGACTATCCCAGTGATAGCCAAAGTCTGCTGCCTCTCATTTATCATTATCTTAGGCTGTGTGTTTTGAACATATGGAAATCTCGCATAAAGCTATCTCCAATTATTTCTGTTTAAATATGTGAGGAAAGTTATGTGTTTTAGAGTTAGAAGGGGCAGTGGGTAATTTAATCTACTGGACAAGAAGTAAATGCCTTGTCCAAGTCCATACAGCCCATGAGCTCAGACTAGCCATCCATCTGGGTTATTAGCAAAATTCACTGAAGTGTGTTTCATGACACATGTTTCTATTCTGCTCATGAAGGGTCTCAATGACTCCCTTAAACTTTAAGAGCACAAAGGTTACTCAGCTTTTTTTCAATGATTATGTTTAATTTTTTTAGTTCTCATATGTATTGCTAACATACAAAATTAGTGCATTCCTGGTTATGATCTTGTGTCCAAGTTATGAGTCCCTTCTCATCCCCAAATTAAGACTCAAAAGGACCCTGCACTTCTAACTTCACTTGGCATTCTTAGTTCTAACTACTTTATAGTCTAAATATGTAAAATTTCCAATCTACATAGCATCTACATAAACATGTGAACCATGGGCAGTTATCAAAGAATTTGAAGTCACTCACATGAAGGCACTGGCATGTAGTCACACACACAGATGCTATGCATGGTGCTATGATGAAAACCTACACTCTCAGGAAAGCAATGGTAAATTTATCATAATAAAATGAAGTCAATGTTGCTGTGTGCCACTTGAATCATTGATGGGATTAGCCTCACCTATTTAGCTTGATAAGAAATTGTTTAACCACACATGTGCATGCAATTTAAAGTCATTTCCAATGAACATTATTTTGTGGCAGTGAACTTTCTTTACATGTACAAAAAAAAAGGAAAATAAAGAAGGTAGGAAAGGAAGGGAGGAAGGAAGGGAGGAAGGAAGGAAGGAAGGAAGGAAGGAAGGAAGGAAGGAAGGAAGG
>CABHPP010114595.1:0-10379 GCA_902168425.1 Peromyscus attwateri | reverse complement strand
ACACACACACCTACCTGGAATACATTTAACTCTTAACACCCATTTTATAACTTTTATCTCCATTGTCATATATTCATATATAATATCTATATTTACATATAGATATATAAACATTCTATATAAGCTCTTAAGAACCAAATCTACATTTTATCCATTATTCCATTTTCCCTATACTCACTCAGGCCTAATTGTGCATAGTGCCACAGTATATACATAGCAGATATTCAATAAATACTTGTTTACTGGATTTCTTTATGAAACAATTCAGGCTGGGAAGAACGCTTGGAATCCACATAGTTCATAAAATCTCTGCTAACAAGAGCATATCTCCTTGGGGAGTTGCAGATTTGGTTTCTGACCTAGATTTGATTCAGGCCATCTGTTTGAGTCTTTTGACCTGCGGGAAACCATCTAATCTGGTGACTGTGAGGAGCAAGCTCTAGAAGCAGACAAACCTGGACTCCATCCTGGCTTCATCGCTGTAGTGGCTTACCCAGTTTCTCAGGATCTCAGCTTTAAAACAGTGACAATAATCTCACTGGGTTCTACAATCTGTTATATTCCATTTTGATCCAGATCCCGTTTTGATTTTTTTTCCAAACTCAGTAAGACAAACATCAAACTACTAGAAGATTAAGGATTCCCTGAGGGCTCTTCAAGTCCAATATACCCAACCAAATACAAAGCTAAAATGTATCCAGATGTTGCATGTCTTCCTGTGCTCTGCAAAAGATTCCTGGCCCCTGGAGATGATGAGTCTCCCCTAGACACTAGATAAGACAAGAGAGGACCGTTTTCTATGCCTTACAGATGAATCTCTGGATGCCCAAATCCCATCAACCTCCTACACAGGGAAAGTAACTATTTCAATGAGAGCAGAAGATGGTGCTGGTATTCAAGGGCAAGTCTCTGTGTTTAGGAAAATTAGGGCAACTCTACTCTTCCTTTCGCAGATTCATTAAAGCCAAGTAAGCATGACCTCTAAAACAGTCCCATCTCCTACTGAAGATAGGTCTGACATACGTGGGAAACAAACCCAAATCCCCAAATGTCTATTGCTTACAAAAATATATGTACGCAAGACTCTTATTAACAAGGCTGGTTAGTGTGGCCTGGAAGATTGGAGCCTCAGCATCATGTAAATGTTCCCAGGGACCATCATTACTCCCACCCTGAATTGTTGGGAGAGTTAAGAGTCAGCATGTTTAAAGAATGTTAGCAAAGTGTGTGGCTCCTAGGACGCACTCAGTTACTAATGTCATTACAGTTGTTCAATGAGTCACTACAGAGACTAATCAAAGTATATGCCCAGATGTCTCCATTTCCCCTTGATTTTCCCCAGTCCTGACAGCAGTGATCTGTCACATCATCATGCTCCCTCCTTTCTCCTTCGTCCTCTTAATAGACAAGTTATAAGAAATGTAGGTCACCTCTAGATGACAAGAAAAGAAGCAAGTTGAACCTTCATTAGAGAAGAACTGAACCACTAACTGAGAGACAGAGTCTTAGAGTGGCCGTAGTTAGAGATTTGACTTTGGCCCACTGTCAAGGCACCCGATCACCACCACTGCACAAAATGGTTTAAATATGTAATGGCATTGTGGCACAGATCTCAGACTTTTACCTACACTGGATAATTTTAACAACACATCCAATAAGGACTCCACACATTACTTGACTTTACAGGTTTTGTAATTACAGATTTTGTAATCTGTAAAGTCAAATATTGAAGCCCCACAGCCACAGGAGAAGGCTCCACTCTGCAATGAAATGGACATAGTGCTCCAATGACCCAATGTTGTTCTGGTCCCTATTGACAGAACACAGGTCCTTAAAAAGAAATAAATAAAACTTGCTTTTCAACACAGAGCCAAATCCTAATTTTGCACATACTTTGGATATGAGCATTCAATTCTTAGAAAAATGTACATTCCCTTCTAATTTGAGCCAGCCTGTTCACACACAAAATTCCTTTCACCATCAGTTTTATTCACATTTTGCAACACTTTGAGCAGCCTCCAGATAAGGAAAACTGTTCTTTACCTCTGCAACAAGTAAAAGATAGTGGAGACCTTTTGAACTTTCACCACAAAAATGCCTGACTTTCCTCACATAAGGAGTTATTTCCAGTTATTTGTGTATTTGTGATGTTAACTCCTAGTAGTTTTAATTTCTTTGAAAATCTGGGAAGGAAGTGATCTTGACCTTATGTATATGATATTTTGTGGATGTATACCATTTAATTTATTCATTATCAAACAATGCAGTATGAGACTGACAGATCACCGTAAGTGGCTGGTTCAAGGCACTCATTTCAACTTCTGTGTATTTATAGACACTAGGGCAGGCATATCCTTACCCCCATAGTCCATAGCATTAGTTGTCTTCTTATGCTGTGGTGTGTCTGCCTGTGTTTCTCTTGTGCCCCTCATAGGAAGGCAACTGTGGCTTCCTTGACTGTCATTGTATCCTAGCCCAAGGAGAAACTGCTACCCATAAACGATAGTCAAATACCTACAAAGTGAACACATTTATTCACGTTGTCAAGTTAGTCGACGCACTCCATGTTTTCTGGATGAAGCCATTGAACAGCCATCTTACCTTCAGAACAATTTCTAGTAGCTCACCCAACTGTCCCATGTAGCCTGGAAATCCCCACTGGTCAGAATCGAATGGATCCCAGCTCTGTCACCTGTCCCTCCTCTGACACAGAACACAATCAGAATGATTGAGTTTCAGTATTTTAACTTAAAAATGAAGGAAACGCTCTTAACCTTCTACCAGTTAATTCACCACAGTATGAATCCAAGACTTCAAAGCACTGGGAAAGCAGAAGCAGGAGGATTGCATAAGTCACAGGCCAGCCAGGTCTATATAGCAAGTTCCAGGTCAGTAAGACTGTCACAACACAAAGTTCCTGAAACCACAAGCTCATCCACAGACTTCTACCCCATTTATAATTATCCAGTGTACTCATTCTTTTCCTTCTCTTGGTTTGTGTTTTATTGAGACAGGGTTTCTTGGTGTAACCTTGACTGTCCTGGGACTTGCTCTGCAGACCAGACTGGCCTCAAACTCACAGAGATCTGCCTGCCCAGTGCTGGGATTAAAGGTGTGCACCACCACCACCTAACCAGTATACTCATTCTTAACAAATCTTAATTGTTTGGAATTTTCATTGCTAGCCATTGAAAGTGTCCAGGAAATGCTATTCCAAAACCTATTGCTTTCATATGTTGACCAAAATACTTGAAAACAGAAATATGCAAACCTTGCTAAGCCCCTCTCTATTTGCTTACAGATAGATAGGCCCTGCAAAGAACCACCACCATTAAAATACTATGAAAATTAACCCGCATCAAGAACTTAGAGGCAGAAAGGAAAGAAACTCACCAGAGACTCAGATAGGCCTTGCACAAACCATCTTCTGCCTTTCTCAACCTCTGGGTCACAACCCTGTTGTTGGTTTTTTTGGGGGGGGCACCCCACTCCCAAATAAATCACACATGGAGGCTTATCCTTAATTATAAATGCCTGGCCTTAGCTTGGCTTGTTTCTAGCCAGCTTTCCTTAATTTAAATTATCCTATCTACCTTTTTGCCTCTGGACTTTTTCCTTTCTCTACTTCTGTATACCTTTCTTCTCTTACTCCATGGCTTGCTGTGTAACTGGGTGCCTGGCCCCTGGTGTCCTCCTCCTTCTCTGGCTACTTCTCTCTTCCACCCATATTCCTCCTTCTATAGCTTCTCTCTGCCTGCCTGCCCCACCTATCCTTTCTCCTGCCTTGCTATTGGCTATTCAGCTCTTTATTAGACCATGAGGTGTTTTAGACAGACACAGTATCACAGCTTCACAGAGTTAAATGCAACATAAACAAAAGTAGCACACCTTAAAATAATATTTCCTAACACAACCCTTTTTGGGAGGGTCACATATTAGATATCCTTCATATCAGATATTCATATTACAATTCATAATAGTAGCAAAATTACAGTTATGAAGTAGCAACACAATAATTTTATGGTTGGGGGTCACCACAATGTGAAGAACTGTATTAAAATGGCCACAGCATTAGGAAGGTTGAGAACCACTACCCTAGACCATTTCCTCTGAAGATACAATCCCCCAACACACACCAGTTTTCTGACTTCAGCAAGAAAGTGAGTCAACAGAGCCTTGTCATTTTTTTGTTGGTCCTGCCTAATTATTCTCCTCCAGGAATACCTCTGTTATCATGATAAGTATGAGTAGGAAAAAAAGTCAAAGATAGGGTCTATTCTAAAGACCGAAATCCTTTTGCCTTCTCCACTGGAAATACTTCTAGTGGTTTCCCATGCCCTCCTCCCAGTGTATAATGGGAGATGTCCTTTACAGCTCCTCTCACTAAAATAGAACTCAAAATGATAAAAAAAAAAAAAACAGGCTAGACCCCTTCTCTGCCCAGCCTGTGTTTTCTGAACTGACTAGCGTCAGAGCAGAACTCCTAACAGGTAGGTCAGGCCAAGCATCTTTCAGGCCAGGCTAGGACACCTCTCTCCACTTCCATGATGAAGGCTTTAGTGGCCTGAAGGATGAATTTCTATAGTGTGTTTTCCTCATTGGTCCTCTCGAAGTATTTTTGTACCTTTTTGTTAAATGCATGCCATCCCAACACATGGAAGACTGAGGGAGGACTGCAGGGCCAGCCTGGGCTGTATAGGAAAACATTTGCCTTCCCTCCTGACCACCTCCCCCACCCCCAGCCAAAGCATCCCATCATTTTTGTACAGCTATTTAGCCTTATGCACAATCATTAACACAAGTTGAATTTTTCAAATTGTAGCCACTGAAATTCCAAAATATTTCTGGTTCTCTATTTCTTCCCAGTTCTCTAAAAATAAAGCAGGAGTTCTAAAAATTCTCATCCATGAAATTTACTGAAGTTCCTAACTGGAACATTCCAGATGCTGGACTCAATGCAGTTTCTGTCTGACCTAAGCAACAACCCCAAACCCCAGGAGGTGGCAAGCCCTCATATGCCACAAAGTGACCCATAGTGCCCTCCCCAAGGTCACATGTTCATCCTCAGCACAAACTAGGCTCCAGGCAATGGAGTCCTAGACTCCCTGAAATTCAGAACACCCGTGTCTCCCTATCACTTGGCTACCTCACACTTTAGCTTTGTGTCTGACTGAGACACCTGGGGCCTCTCCTACAGAAGGCAAGCCAATTCATTGTGAATTCCAAACACATCATCTAGATCAAAGCTTTGCTCAAGCATAATCATAAAACTCTACACACAAATCCATAAAAACTGAGAGTACTTACCCACTGTCCTCGGGTGTAGCAAAAACACAGGAGGACAGAGGACTCGGAGATGCCTGTGCCTGGCTACCTGATGCCGGAGCGGGCTATCACTCAAGTTCCTACTCCACATCTTCTATCAAATCATGGTAGAAGAAAAAGTTACTTAGACTAATTAAGCTTAGTAGTTCTTGAGTAAAGAAAAACAAACAAGGTCTCACAAATAGGGAAAATCACAGACTACATGAAGTTCTGAGAATGCCCTTCAACACATCTGCTCACAATCTGTAGGCTAACAGACACCAGGCACAGAAAACTTAATTGACTACACCTTGGCCGATCAGCCAGCCAACTGATTACAGCTTGGTGAACAACTGATGATGTCTTAGCGAGTTCATCAGCTATAGGGCCTCCTGAAACCAGGCCAAACTCACTTGCTACAATTCAACTCATACTGATTTGGTCTTTGGAGCCCCGTTCAAAAACACTCAGCCCAAGTCGAAGGCCTTCTACAAGTTTTATGTAACTCCCATGACCACGCACAGTCCATAAGCTTCTTATGGCCATGGGAAGAAACCTTTTATCTCTGAGACAAGAGTCTTCAGTCATGGATCAAGCTTCAGACCTGTACTATGTAGCCTAATGTTTGGGAAGAAATGGGAATTTTTTTTAGAGACAGATAATGAACTATCCCTGAACTACTTAAACTTTATCTGACCTTCATCTTAATAACTTAAGTTCAAACACTTCCAATGAGTTAGAGGATGTTTTGAAAGCCCCTCACTAAGTCAGGCTTCCAATATCAGAGCAGCTACCCAGCCTGCCCTGAAGAGAAATGAAGGAAGATGGGCATCTACTGTGGGTCTTACACAGGTCACTTCTTTCACCTGGTGGAGGGCAGAGGCCTAGCTAGCTATTCGCCCTGTGTGCAGGAGTCCTCCACACAAGACAAGCAGTTTATGCAGACAGATGCCGTTGGTGGCTCTTGTAAGGTCCCTTCTATGAAAAAAAGTATTCATATTGGGAAGATATTCTTGGTGGCTGTCACCTAACTTGGATCTGGTACTAGGAACCAGATCTTGCGACTTTCCTACCTTACTCCACCTGTCATCCCAGGGAAAAGCATGCCCAGGAACATTCCATCTTTCTTTGCACAAAAGGCACAAACTCAACACAGCACTGCAATAGAAAACTAGTTCAGATATTTTTTACTTACAAATCCTGGGCAAGGAGGGTGTGATGAGTCCAGAAATAGTCCTCCATCCTGTGGTGTATGAGGAGAACAAGGCAGAGAAAAAGAAAGAGCATGCGCAGAAACTAGCACTCTATTTAAGGAAGCAGAGAGTGGGTTAGTTTAATTGCACCAGCTAATACCTGAATGGTCCCTTTAAAGGAAGCTGGAAAGCTGAAAACATGGTCTGTTAAGCAAGATCCTGTCTCTGGTCACTGGCTTGTATCATTTAGGTGAGATGTCCACCTAGAGATTGACAAGGGTGACAGAGCCTTGCTTCAGTTAAACTTGTATTCCAGATGGATGGCAAGACACCAAATTGAAGTTATAAGCACTCGCTGCCTGTGGGACAGAAGGGCACAGCTTCTTAGAAAACATCTTCCAGGACTGGAGAGATGGGTCAGTGGTGGAGAATTCATAATGCTCTTGTAGAAGACCTGAATTCGGTTCTCAGCACCACACAGGGTGGCTCACAACCACCTATAACTCCATCTCACACCCACATACCCACACAGAGACACACATGAATACACATAGTTAGTATTTTAAATCTTAAAAAAATAGAAAACCATCTTCCAACACACGAGGGATTGTTGATATATTTTTGGAGGTTCTGAAACTCTGAGGCAATTGAAATGTTCTAGGAATAAAGATGATGCAGGCCTGAGAGTTGTTTGCCTGCTTTAAATCTCAGGTCCCCCATGAAATGCTTTCAATGCTGGCCAAGTGATTTAGGGCATGGATCCTCAGGCCCTTGCTTCACCCTCCAGAAAAGTGAAGTGATGATATCTAAATCATGAGATTAGGATAAAATGAACTAAGATATGCAAAGAACACAATAATCACTCAAAAATCTTGTATTGCAACTGATGGCAATGTTGTTTGTCTATCACTTGATATTTAACAAGGAGCATTTCAAATCAGAGGATGTGATTCTAAAGTAAACTTTGCTGAGGTCACTGCTAATAGCACCACTTTGCAACAGGAAGCAAACACTCACTAAACAGATACTAAATAACAGATCCAATGTCATTTTCTTAGTGACAATTATTCTTGAACCAAGACCATCTTTCTACAAGCTATAGATTCTAACTGGCAAGTATGAACAAGTTAAAGTCATTTTAAAGACACTGCTTTATGTTTTCAAATTTGAGATTCCTGGAAAGAAGATTCCCTTGCTATTTGGTATTCCTGCATGCCCTCTTCCCTCATGTTTTAGGATAAAATTCCTTTGAGAATCATGTACGTACAGTGTCCAATTTCCTATGCTTTTATAATACTCACTGAAAGAAAAAAAGGAACTTGAAGATAATGTCGTTTAGAGCATTCCTTGTCAAGACAGCAGACAACAGTGAAACTTTTCGCATGTGATGTATGTGTTACATAGTAAATGATTTATGTACACAAAATTACCTTGCATGCCTTGTGTCACGTGAAGCACATAACCATATAGCCAGAATTGTATCTGTTCTTCATCTAACCAGAACAAGGAAGTAGATTGGGAAGAGGATGGGAGTGAATGGCAAATGTCACTTTGATTCCATCTCTTCGTATCGGGGTCATGAGGCTCTAGCTCCTGGCTGCTAAAAATGCAGAATGCCTAGGGCCTCCTATATCCACAGTCATAAAAGAAAATGTCAGTAGAAAGAATGGGAAAATATAAGTACCCTATTTACTGTCTAAATTAAAACATAAATGTCTTTACACATAAAAATAAGCATGTGGTATTACTTTGTTCCCGTAAAAACCTGATTGAGTGGCCAGGAGTGGTGGCACTTGCCTTTAATCCCAGCACTTGGGAGACAGAGGCAGGCAGATCTCTGTGAGTTTGAGGCCAGCCTGGGCTACAAAGCCAGTTCCAGGACAGCTAGGGTTGTTACACAGAGAAACTCTGTCTCAAAAAAACTGCACACACACAAAAGAAATATTTTACCTGTAACCTGGCTGAGAGATGCTGAAAGATGTGTCTAACTGTTGTTTGAAGTTCTGGGCAGCAAAGCCAAGATATAAGTGTAGGGCTTCCATAAACTAATAATATTGACAATAATAATTGCATTATTTTTCTAATTATAAAAATATTTAACTATAGAAATATATAGAATAAAGGTAATAAATGAGAACTTTAAACACACATCATTATTACATTAATATATTTTTCTATGCATAGTTTTTACATAATTGAGGCAATTGTTTACATATATTTCCATACCCTAGGATTTTTAAACTTAGCTATATGTGTGATTTTTTTTCATGACTTTAAAAATGTGATTATAATAAGCAAATATACTTTTCAGTAATTTGCCTAAATTTAAGAGCCAGAAAAACCATTGAAACTTTAAGGAACAAAAGTGTCTAATAGAGCTTTAGTCAAATATCTCAGATTGAAGGTTACCAGGAGGGAATCAAGACAACTTCTGGGGTCTGGAGATACAACTCAGCAGTCCTGGGTTTGGTTCCCAGCACTCATATCAAGTGGCTCACAACTGTCTGTTAGTCCAGCTCCAGGGGATCTGATGCCCTCTTCTGACCTCTGCGGGCACTGCACACGTGGGATGCACATACAGAGAAGTAGGCACACACACACATATACATAAAGTTAAAATTTTTCCAGAGACAACTTCTGGGACACAGTTAATGATCTGGGTCTGAACCATAGGAACAGACATCTGGAGAGCATGTGCACAAGGGGCCAGCCTTGCAGAGTTATCACTTTGTTGTTTCTTCTCACTAGTTTAAGGTAAGAGAGCATAAAGTATAAAATAGGGGCTGCTGAAATGGCTCAACATGTAAAGTGCTGTCCGTGTAAGTTCAGAACCAGAGCAGCCACATAAAAGTCAGGCATGGGAAGTGGAAACCCTAAGTCCCGGGTAGTAGATACAGACAGATAGTGGGGGTTTGCTGGCTAGCTCTTGGAGCCTAAACAGTGAACTCTAGATTCAGTCAGAGACCCTGTCTTTTTTATTTAATTTCTTGGGGAATTTCACATGTGAAGACTCTGCCCTCCAACTCTTCTGGTGTCCCTACTATTCCTTCTCAAATTCATGGCCTCTTCTTCCATTGTTATTGTTATAAACATGCACACATATATAAATACAATATGCTGAGCCCATTCAGTGTTACTGCGTGTGTGCGTGTGTGCGTGCATGCGTGTGTGTGTGTGTGTGTGTGTGTGTGTGTGTGTGTGTGTCTAACCACTTGGGATTAGATAACCTATCAGGAAGCTTATCACTCTAGAAGGCTGATCCTCTGCCTCTCAGCAGCCATTGACTGCCTCTAACTCTTCATCTAGTGATAAGGCCTTGTGAGAGTTCCTTTATTCACATTGCTATGTCAACTGGTGTTGTCATTGTGCTGGTCTTGTCCAGGCAACCATATAGTTAGGATGTCACAGGTACAGCTTCCCTGTCATACATAGAAGACACCATCATCCAGCAGATATCCCAGTCCCCTCCCTGGCTTTACAATCTTCTGGCCCTTCTTCAATGATGTTCCCTGAGCCTTAGGTATAGGGGTTATGTTGTGGAGATATCAATATGCATTGTGTGGAGAATAATGGAGGAGGAAACTCTGCTTTGACCTCTGACCTCCACATGTACATGCACAGGCAAGTTCATACCTCTCCTGTACATGGACACCAAAATAATTGAAATTAAAAAGTGGGTAAGATAGTGCACACTTGTTATACTAGCACTGGGAGATAGAAACAGGAGAGCCTGAAGTTCTAGGTCATCCTTGGCTACACAGTGAACTAGAGGTCAGTGTGGGCTACATGAGACCCAGTCCCAAAAAGTAAACAAACATAAAACACTAACTGAAGGTCACCCTGAGTATGATCTGTGTTTTACAGACAAGAAAACAAAGGCAT
>CABHPP010114594.1:0-15316 GCA_902168425.1 Peromyscus attwateri | reverse complement strand
CTTGGTCCTGCTCTGGCCAACAGGTCCGAGGTGGGTGTCACTTAGAGTCGGCCGTGGGTGGAAAGGGGAATGTGTGCAGGGCTCCAATGATGCCATGGTATAAAAATGTAATCTGGGGGACAGTGACATGTCACAGAGGACCAAGGCATTTGCTGTACAAGCTTGGTGACCTGAATTTGATCCCTGGATCCTTGTAACGGTGGAAGAAGAAAATTTGACTCCATAAATTTTCTTTCCTCTGACCTCCACATTCCACATGTGCACTGCACACCCACACCCACATTATACATGCACGTGTAATAATGACAAATAAATAACTTCTAAATGTAATTTAAGGGCTACTGATATGGTTTAGTGAGTAAAGGTGCTTGCCACCAAGTTTGGTGACCTGGGTTCAGTTCCCAGAACCCACATGATGGAAGGAGAGAACCAGCTCCTACAAGTTGTCCTCTGACCTCCACATATGTCTGCATATGTGTACATACGTGTTAAGTGAATAAATAAATAGAAAAAAATTCCAGTGTGACTTGGGGTTAAGTATACGGCACAATAGAGATACTTGCCTGGGATGTGAGGGGCTCTGGGTTGGGTCCTCCCCTCGAAAAATTCTTACAGTTTGAAGGCCTCTTGCGCAGGGATTGAGGTCCCAGCATGCCTCAAACTCATTGGTGCCTGTGGACTCAGGCTGGCTACTCAATTCAAGCCCGTCTCCTGACCCTGGGCCCCTGGACAGACTCCTTTTGTATAGAAAGAGCTCGGCAGAGGGATGATCCAGAGGCAGGGAGGAAGGAGAAACAGAAAGACAGCGGATAGCGCGCCAAGGCAGAGGGGGAGGGGAGATGCATATAGTCAGTGGGGCAGGACAAAGAAAAAAGGACCGAGGTAACACCACGGCAGTTACCAGGTGCCAGTGCTGAGCTGGCTGTGTACCCCAGTTTGAAGCCCAAGAAGTTTCACGGTACCCCTGCTTTTGTCCTGTGGCTGGAGTTGAGTTCTCATGGGCCAGGAGCGCCCCCTGCCGCCCCTAGAAGGTGGGGCAGCAGAAAGCGTCCACCATCCACCCACAGTCCTGGATAGGGGGATGGGGAGGAATATATCATTGTAAGACCCAGAAAGCGGACCAAAGGGACAGGGCACCTCAAACAACGCCTGCATCGTTACCACTGAAATGATGCAGGCATCTAGTCAGATGCCTCTGTGTGGCACCTGCTGACAGGTGCCTGGGCTGTAGTCTTCTCTGGGGAGGTTCAAGGCTAGTCTGAGCTTCAGAGGGCCTCCCTGCCTGAGGCCTCTACCTTGGGAAGATATCCCATCCCCCAGAACTACCCTCCAGTGTTTCACTGTGATCAGAGATGGCCTGTAACCAGTGTAGCTCCTGTGACGGTAGGAGAGGACACTACTCCCACCTAGAGAGCCAGCCTCATGCAGTCTGTGACTCATGCAACCTTACTGAATTCTCAATTTTTTTTTAAAGGATCCAAAGAACTCAGATTTGTATGGAAATGTTCCACAATTCGACAGCTTTAAAAAAATGGTATGTGGGGCTGCGGGGAAGGGGCGTGGATCTAGTCCACAGCTGTGGTCTGGCAGGCTTGCAGCCAGTAGCCTCCTCACCCACCCTGGCTCCATGACAGCCTGTGAGGACACTTTCTCCCCTCATCTACACTTAGTAGGTTCTCTGACAAGGGAACTATTTCCCAGTCATGTTAGAAACTCACTGTCCCCTCGCCCCATAAAAGCCAGATCACCCTAAAAGTAAAACAAAACCGACAGAATGATGCGTGGCCCCATCTACCACTTGCTAATGGACTCACTGGGCACTATCATCTGTAGCTGGTGGGCACTGAAATCTCTGATCTTGGGGTGTACAGGGTACCCTAAAAAAGCAGTTCTAGGAGGACCTTAGGAGTGGCCTCTGGGAACCTGGGGACCCAGCAAGGCCACACTGTGTATCTCAGGACTGCCGTCTCCAGAGTGGAAGTGCAGACTGAGGGCGGGGCAGGGTGGGTGTGAGGGAACAGGGTCCATCCCAGATAACAAAGCATAGAAGCATTTACAGTGGCCACAGAAAAAGATTCTGCGCTGCACAGAACAGTGAGTTGGCCCCCAGGGAAACTGGAAACGACTGCTGTGGCTAGTGCCTTTGGTTCTCCCTAGCTGCTTCCAGAAGGACCCAGCTGTGGAGCCTCAGGGCTCCAGAGTCTTCAGGATGGCCCCGCAATAGGGGCAGGACAATACTGATCCTGAATGGCTAAGGTCAGAAGGGGGCTCTAGTGAAAAAGGAGAAGCCCAAGGGTGGGACCTGTGACCAAGAGGAATGAGGCAGAGCTAGGCGAAGAGCTTGCTTTGTGAATGTGAGGACCTGAAGTACCTAGATACCCTGAATCATCCAGAACCCACAGGAACAATAAAAAGTAAAAGGCGTGGCATAGTGTTATGGGGCTATAATCACAGCACTGGAAAAGCCCAGACAAAGAAACTGAAAACGTTAGCCATGCCCAAGGAACTACATGAGGGGTTGTCCTCTGACCTCCATGTACATGCACATGTACATACACACATGTGTACCCACCACACAAAGGATTGGAAAAGGCTCTGGGGACAGGGTCTCTACCCTATACACTCATCCACACAGATCTCAGGTCCCCAGCCAGCTCAAGGTGCTAGCATCAGGCACTGCCACAAGCCTTCCTGGAGCCCCTTATTCTAAGACCAAGCCCTACCTTCATGGTGTCCTGTGAAGCCCCACAGACAGACCTGTGGATGAATAGGCTGGAAGTCGACCATGAGAGTCAGGCTGAGTGAAGAGGCTGAATTTCCAGGGGTATGGGAGAAGTTGGGTTCTAGGGGGGACTGAGGCGACATTGGAAGGGGACCGAGCAAGGCAAGAAAGGCAGGTGGTAGGACAGCCACGAGTGGAATACCAGCAGCCTGCAGAGTTTAATTAACCCTCTTCCCGTAGCTTCAGGAGATTTCCACAAGGTATTGTGGAATGTGAAAAGCAATTTGGAGATAAGTGTGCAACATTCACTCAATCCCATCTTTATAAAACAAACACTCTGTGAGCATGTGTATCTGTATATGCCTGCAAACTTCACAGGGAGGACAGAAGGATGTGTGCTGGGTTCACAAGGGTTTTCTTCTTGGGAGTGCCCAGAGGACCAAGCACAAAAGGGTATGATGGACAGTTCCGTGTCCACTGCACCAAGATAGCTGTGTGGGCGGGGCCCAGGTAAGCCCCTCCTCCACCCGGCATCTGCTCCTGCCTGATCCTAACCACCACCCCTCAAAGCATACATATATCACCCCTGTTTCAACTCTGCCCCCCACTCATTCTCTGCACAGCCACCCTTGGAGGGTTCTGACAGACTGAATCCCATCAAGCAAGTCATCATCCAAGAACCTTCTTCTCTGGTACCTCCCACTCCTGTTGACCCCTCTCTGGCCATCTGCCTTTCCCTATACCTGTCAGAGAGCCCTGTGGTGACATCTGCTGTATTCCAGCCTCTATGCTGTGCACCGGACCTTTATTGAAAGCATTTGTTCCTCGGCACGGTCCTCTGACAGCATCTGATATTCTTAGCTACAGAATATTTTGTAAATGGAGTCACAGAGAGGGGGTCATTTGCCTAGAATCACATAGCCAGTGAGAACACAAATTACTTCAGAGCCTGTGTGTTTGACTGCTGAGCCCAACTCTTACTTGTTTGTGCCTTCAGATATAGAGTCTCTCATTCTGAAACCCTCTAAATCCTCTCCATACACATGCTCAAGTCCCCATCACTGCTAGCTGTCAGCTGGGACACCACCTCTCTCAGAAGGTCTTCTCTGGTCCCACTCTGGACTAGCCTATTTCTCTGTGCTCTCTCCAATAGCCTAGCTGTTCCCCCACCCTTCGCCGATATCCATTCTTGTGCTGTGCCCTCATGGTAGGATGACTTGTGCATCTGGGATAATGTCTCTGTTTGCAAGTCTGTCTCTAAAGCCTAGCTCAGATAAGGTCTGTTGAGAGCCTTGGCCTCTTGCACAAGAGAGGGGAAGAATGGGGGGCGGGGGAGGGCAGGCAGTGAGTCTCATTGGGTCCTTTCAGGACCATGGAGAGCAACCACAGGGCTTGGACAGGATCCCGTTGGCCTCTTTTCTTTGTTCCCTGGCCTAGGCAAGACTCCAGGATGATACCTCCCTAGATGGAATGCAGAATTCAGGTCAGAGCGGGAGGGGTCACAGAGCACCCAAGCAAAGCTGCAGCCCCCACCCCACCCCACCCCAGGCTCCCTCTGTAGATCGATTCCCTTCTCCTATATACTTTTTAACCAACACAAAGTTTTTTTAAAAGTGGTTAGAGAGCCTGTTGGAACTAGCACCGAATCCATGTGTTTTCTCGAATTATTGAACTAGAAAGAAATGAAAACATCAAAATACTCCCTTTGTAGCAGGCTCGAATTGAGCGGCTGCTTCATTCAGTTCGTGTCTCAGCCAGACTACAATGCTGCGGCTACGGAGCGGAGAGTGGATTGAAAGGGAGCGTGGCTCAGCGGGATTCCTCAGATTGCCATTCGCAGACCGCGGGCAGCTCAGAACGTCCCTGCTCTGGAAGAGAGGGGAGGCCCAAGATTGACAGGTGCAGGTGGGGGAGGGGAGAGAGGCCGGGGCAGGAGGCTGAAACAAAGCCTTGTGTGCAGGACAACTGAGCAACAAGATAACACCATGCCACACCCACCCCAAGGGTGTCCTTGCATCCTTGGGAGCAGGGAGCTATGGCCACACAATAGAGAAGAATCACAGTCCAGAAGTCCACTCCCAGCAGGCTCTGGGGTAGTCCCTCCTCCCTGGCTAGACTCAGTAGGAACTCGAAGGGACAGAGGGACTCCTGGATTTGTCTGCATAAACCCCAGTCTGAGTGTTTCACTGTGTGCAGGCTGCATGCACACAGCTCTCCACTCCAGGACTCAGATAGGCAAAACCGCCTACCAGCCCACAGCACCAAGCTGCGGAGTCAGGGCTTGAACTAGGAACTAGGTTACAGAAGTAAGGTATATCTACCCGTGGCTCTCCTCCCCCATTCTGAGTCCTTTCTGCTCCTCCCATCTCTAGTTCATGACTTTCAACCTTTACCAGTTCCCCTGGCCTTCTGCTCACTCAAGAACTGTCTCCACAGTGGATGCAGCCAGGTCTGTGTTCTCAGGTTAGGACCTAGATACCTGGGGTCTCAGCCATGTCTTTGCTGGGAATTGAACAGGGAGACCTCATCTCACTTAGTTCTTCTGAAAGTAGTAAGCCAGCCCCAGGCACATACCCACCACGCATATGTCTAGCCCATAGTCCTCTTGCTCCACATCACCTCCATCTGGGTCACCCTGTGACCACTCCTTCCAGTCCTAGCAGATGACCCAGTGAAGACAATTCCCAATGAGCTGCATCCAACAGGTCCCAGCTCTTGCATAGCATGCCTCACTTGTGGGAGTCCAGCTCCCACCTTTCAAAGGGTTCTTGTGCGGAGGAGAGAGGAATGAAGAAATATTAGGTAGAAAGATAGACCTAGACGATGAGGAGAAAGACAGAGACACAGGATAGCTTCGGGAGGGCCCTGGGTCAACACCCAGCACTCCAGAACTTTATTCAAAAGGGTTTTTTTTTTTATAATATGCCAAGGGAGAAGCAAAAGACCTCCCCCTTGCAAGATCAAAGCACACCACACAGCCAAGTGCAGACCCTTCCAAACACCTGGTAACCACGCCCGTGGCCAAATCATCTCTTTATGCAGCCCTGCTGGGTAAAGAAAGCTCAGATATCTCTGATCTTGAGTAAAGTCTCACTAGGAAGCCTCTGTGGGTCTCCATCCTATACAAAGCCCCCGATGTCTGCTATTTCACTTAATCCTGACACACCCAATGGTACAGATGGGGACACTGAGGCAGGAAGCAAGCACAGAGCTTGAAGGTGGTTTGACCTCAAGCCATTATCCCAACACCCTCCTATCTATTGATAGCCTGTCATTCTGAGCATGCTCAGAATAAATGATTGTTATTGTGAGTCACTACTTCTGTGTGCTCACTCACCTGTGTGTATGTTTGCACATATGCATTCATGTGTACACATGTGTGGATGCCAGAGGTCAACCTCAGGCACCATCACCTTCTGTTTTGAGAGAGGGCCTCTCATTGGCATGAGACTCACTGATTAGGCTAGCCTGGATGACCAGTGAGCTCCAGGGATCCTCCTGTCCTGTCCTCCCCAGGGCTGGGACTACAGGAACACACCACCACTCCCAGCTTTGCTTATTCTGGTTCCCAGAATTCACCTCAGGCCCTCATGCTAATACAGCAAGCACTTTACCAACTGTGCTGGCTAGTTTTTGGTTGACTTGACACAAGCTTCTTCATCTGGGAAGAGGGAACCTGAGTGAAAAAATGTCTCCATCAGACTGGCCTGTGAGCATGTCCTCGGAACATTTTCTTGATTAATGATTGATGGGGGAGGGCCCAGTCCATTGTGGCCAGTGCCACCCCTGGGCAGGTGGTCCTTCCTGGGTGCTATAAGAAAGCAGACTGAGCAAGCCACAGGGAGCAAGCCAATAAGTAGGATTCCTCCATTGCCTCTGCTTCATTCAGTTCCTGCCTCCAGGTGTCTGCCTTGAGTTCCTGCCTTGACTTCCCTCAGTGATGCGCTGTGACCTCTAAGTCAAATAAACCCTTTGCTCTTTGAGCTGCTTTGGGCCATGGTATTTTATAACAGCAACAGAAACCTAATTAAAACACCAACTGAGCCACCTCTGAGGCCGCGCCCTGATTCCTTACTAAACAGATGCTTGCTGGCATCCTACTAGTATTGGGCCTTCCTATGAGTGCTGGGGTACCGTGGAAGAGATCATTTATGACTGTGACCCTCAAAACCCTTGGTGGTGATGGGCCCAAATGAGGCAGAAAATCCCTGGTGTCCTTCTCCTAAGTAGCTAGTGCCACAGCTATCCCTCCTGGGGACCAGAGGCTGGGGTAGTCTAGGGGCTCTGTCCCAGGCTCCCCTCTCCAGCACTGAACCTGCACTGAGGCGTGGTCCTGTGCTGAGGATGTGGCTTCTGGCACCAGCTGTGGCACTGCAGGCTCACACAATGAAAGCTAATTCCTCGTTGTAATGACTGGAACAATTGCTGGCTTTTGACTCTTGGCATAATTACCGTGAGACCTCCGTGGAGTAATTCACCAGATAATTACATGGTAGCAGGTGGGGGGTGGGAGTCTTCTCTGGAAGGTAAGAGGTAGCATTTAATTTCGAGGGGGATGTCTAATCCTATAATTACTCAGTAAAGTCCTGATTCTCGCCAACCTGATTCCATGGAATCAGCCTGACCTGCAGAACCAAAGCAAGCAACGTGGAAATAAGGAGTGGAGAGACCATGGGGCTCCTCAGAGCATCTTCACAAGTGAGTCTCCCCCAGAGCCCAGGATGGCCAGGCAGAATGTGGACCCTCAATCCCTGTGCCAGAGTCCTAACTGATGGAAATGAGGAAACACGGCCTGGTGCAGCACATGATAGGGGCACATAGCTATCAATGTGGCTCCGGCTTCTGCAGTCAGCTGCTCCTTCAAGCGACTGGTGGTGGCTTAGCCAGTGTCTCTTCCACCCCTGCAGACCAGCTGGGCTGTTCTCACAGGAGTCTGACAGACCCATGAGCCTTGGGAACTGACCGGGCCTCTGCAGATCAAGGCTAGGCCCAAAGTGTCACTTGGTCACATTCTGCTATCCAAAGCAGGTGACAGGCCAGGCCTGAGACAGGGAGGGGGACAGTGGAGCCGCCCCTTCACGGAAGACCACGCATCACATGACAAAGAGGCGAGGGCGTCCAGGGGAATGAGGCATTGATTGGATCTATTTCTGCAATCAATCTAGCGTGACCTGGCTCATGGGGTTATTGCAAGATTAATGAGATGCGGCTGGTAAGTGTTGGGTAAAGCTCGGCTCTGCTTGTTATCGAGAATAAAAATGATCAAAGGAAGTCAGTGGTAGAGACAGGCATGGACTCTGCCGCCCAGCATCCAGGCCACTAGTGCTGCCCCCTGCCCACTGGGGTGTGGAGCAGATGGGGCACGGCCTGGGGTTCAGTGTGTGCTATCCACAGCCAGGCAGCTGAGCAATAATGCTCCCCTCCTCCAGCCTCCATGAACTCATGAGAAAAGCTGGAAAGCACTGAGGTGACTGTGTTGTGTCCAGAGGATCTCCAATTCTGTTCCCTGTGGTCTCTAAGAAAAACAGCAAATTTTCTTCCATTTCCCAAATACTAAATTCTCTTCTAATAATTCTTTCATCGAGATGCTTTTATAAACTAGAGAATTTTTTTTAATTTTCCATTTCCATTTGCATGTGGTGTGCATGCTTGTGTGTCTGTGGAGGGGCACCCACATATGGGTGCGTGCACACATATGTGTGCCTGTGTGTGGAGCCTGAGGCTGATGTCAGCAGTCATTTTGATAGCTTTTCCACCTTAATCATTGAGGCAGGGTCTCTCAATCAAACTCTGAGCTCATAGATATGGCTAGTCTCTCAAGCCAGCTTGCTCTGGGTATTGCCTACTGCCACTTCCCAGACTGCCTTGCTTGCCCAGCATTTACTTTGGTTCTAGGGATCTGGGCTCCAGTTCCCATGCCTGAGAGGCAAGTACTTAACCAGTGAGCCATCTCCCCAGCTCCTTAAACAGAAAAAAATTTTTATGAAGATTTTGTGTCTTCCCAACGTACCCACCACAGGCAGGACCACACCCTGATACCCTGTAGTTATTATAAATAAAGATTATGATTACATTTTCCTTTCCCATGAGAAATTACAGGTATGGTCAAGTCCCCTTGTCCACCAGCAACAAATCCTGGACCCAGGCTCCACCTCCACCTCTCACCGATATCATCTTCATCTCCCCAAACGATGGCAAATATCAGCTCAAAATACAGGTGCGCGTGTGCCTCCCAGCCCTTTCCCTGTTAATTCACATGCATGTGCTGGAAGGTGTCGTTGAGAGCATGTGGTCCCGTCTGCAGTTCTTTGCAAATGGTATAACACATATATTTGCTGTTGTTCGATTGCGTTGTCCCTGGGAACCCTGGTGTTGTGATAGTTTTGGGAGGTGGAAGCAAGGTAGTCCTAGGGATTGAACCCAAGTTCTCACAGTGAGCCAGGCAAAAGCTAGCTCTGCTACCCTATGTTTCCAGCCCAGTGGGTAAGACACATGATGCTGAGGAGAACATGGAGAGGGACTCATGCTGCTCCCCAGACACTGGGTGAACTCCCTCAGGACCAGTGAGTCTGGCTTCAGAGTCCCCACTCAACATAATGCTATACTGCTTCTCACAGCATGGGGGGCAGGTGGTTTCATTGATTGGTTTGCCCTGCTATTTTAAGTCGTACCAGTTTCCTCTCTTGAGCTTTCCTCTGTTTGTCTGTGTTTTGGAACTTGTGTCCACTTGCTACCAGAAGGCTCATGTCTTTGGATCACAAGAGGCTGTGAGCAGGAGAGCCTTGACGCTGGCCCTGTCCCTTACTCAGTCCAGGCTTTTTACCAGAGAAAGGACTAGCCTTCTTCCCCTAGTCTCTTTGTGTGCCCATTGGGCCCAAGGCCAGTCCAAGGAGGGCTAGCTCAGAGGAATTTGCCTCTGCAGGGCATTGAAGAACCCACCTGTGAGGCCAGCAGGTGCAGTGCTGGGCATCGAGGCCATTTCTGGTTCTTGGTGCTCCTGAGTTGCAAGTAGAGTGGCCTCAAAGGCAGCCGGTCCAGCTCCCTGGAGAGCAGAAGGCACAGAGGGGGTGTTCTGGAAATCACAGTGACTCAGTGTTTGGGAACTAGAGCCAGGAGCAGGCAGCATGAGATGGGCGGATGGCACAGCCTGAGTCAGGAGGGCTGTGGGTGGCAGGCTGAGGAAAGGTCGCTGATGAGGTCAGACGAGAGTAGGAGTGTCAGGGGGAGTTACAGGGGTGAGGGGGGAGCAGCTTTCAGAAGGAAAGACTGGAGCAGCCTGCAGAGCCTGACTGGGGAGTGAGTGTCTGAGCAGGGGCACACGCCAGCAGGCTGAGGACCAGCCAGTGGTTTTTCAGAGGAGGGAGAGTGAACACTTCTGAGGGGTTCATTCCACCTCAGTGGGCCAACACCTATGGCAGGGATGGTAAGAAAACAGCAGCCAGTCAGGGCTCCTGCCGAGGGTGGAGGGTGGCACTGAGCAGGAAGGGCATAAGCACACCCCACCCTGAACCCCTTAGCTCTTCTAGCCCGTCCTAGGGCCCAAGGGCTGGTGGGCAAGAGTCTACCGGAAGCAAATGGGGATGGTGCTGGCTCTTTTACACAGGGGTCAGGGGCCAGAACCAGCCATCAGTCAGGAGCTGGAGCCCTGTTGCAGCTGCTTGTTACTCTGCTGATTTTCAATTATCAGAGACAGAATATCCCATCACTCCCTGTCAATCAGACAGTGCTGTCCCAGTGCACAGAAGAGCTCAGGCAAACAGACTGCAAGTTGCAATCGACTCATCTTGTGCTGAAGGGTTGCTGAGCCCAGACCCTGCAGGCACAGGGGACAGTGATGGGGCCCAGCTTTACGCTGCCGGAATCAATGCCCGCTTCAGGAAAACACCAGCGGGGGCTCTTGAGGTTCATACAAGCTGGCTCTGAGAAGCACCCCTTCCCAAAACAGAAGTTCTTGAACAGGGCTCAAGACCAAATTACTTGTTTAAAGAGCAAGAAATGGGGGGGGGGGGGAATCAATGCTATGCAGTCTCAGCCCTGTCCCCAACCTCTCTGACTCAGTGTCTGTGACATGTGACAGAAATACCCTCTTGACAGCGTTTGTAAAACTGAAATGAAGTACCTGGGAAAAGCCGGATGAACAGAATGTTTGGGGTCCTGTGGGTTCCTGTGAGAGCCCAGGGCTGACTGGAACCCCACAGGAAAAGGCCTCCCTTGGGGTTCATCCTGCCCCAAGCCTCTATTTCCAGGCTGTCTCAAGTCTCCAGCACCTTGCAGGAAGTCTGTCAGTCCCACCCAAAAGACTGACCCTCCTGACCCATATGTCTCAAGCAGTGGTCAGCCACTGTGAGGCCCCCTGTGTAGCATGTGGGAAGAGACAAGCCTTTACGTCTGTTGGCCTTCCAGGACCCCACATGGTGCTAATTAGCCAGTTGTTCTGCCCCAAACCAGAAGCACCCAGCAGGCAATGATGACTCTGCCATGCTGTCAGATAGGAGGCCACCACATGTCACCACACAGCCTGGAGGATCTTGGACTCCAGAGTTCAGCTGGGATACCTTGGGTCTGATGGTGACTTCATCCCTGACAAGCTACCCCATGGCCACGGGAATGTCTCCAGCCCTCTGGCCTCCCTTCCAACTTCTGAGGTCAGGTCTGTTGTCTCCCTTTTGGGTTGTCACTATGGCAACCAACTTCCCCAAGAAAAGAACCTGGCCCGAACCAGGATTATGAGTTGGCCCACCCCACCATCCACCCCATCTGTGATCTGCTGGAGCACATGAAGACACCGGTCCTACAGACCCAAAGCTGCAGGATCTCCACCACACAGAGTAACAGCAGCATAAACAAGAGGAGTCCCAGTGCAGCATCCATAGTGTAGCAGGAACCAGAGGCCTCGAACCAGACCCAGACCAATGGCTCTTTGCAATGAACACCTGCAAGTAAAGACACACGGACAAAGGGGTTTACTGCGTGACTCCCTGTGTCACACTGCAGCTTCCATGATGAGACTGATTTTTCCTTCTCTCTTTTTCTTTTTTTTCCTCTTAAATTCTATTTTATTTTATTTGAGGGGGGGAGGTTGTAAGGGCAGAGGGCAGATATGAAAGGACAGGGAAATGAATGGGATGGAGAAGAATGATGTGAGAGACACAAAGAATAAATAAAAAGAAACCTTTTAAAAAAAGTAAAAAGGCAAGAAAATGAAAAAAGGAGTGAGAGAGAGAGAGAAAGAAAGAAAGAAAGAAAGAAAGAAAGAAAGAAAGAAAGAAAGAAAGAAAGAAAGAAAGAAAGAAAGAAAAAGAGAATGAAAGAAAAGGGCGTGGGCTGACCAGAAGTCCTCACTGGAGGTGACATTAAGCTGAAAGAGTGGCTGGGGCCCAAGTGGCGGGGTTGACGGCATAAGGGTGCCAGAAGTGCCCAGAGTCAACCGGACTATCCCCGAGAGAGGCCTTTTCAAAGGCTCCATCTACCCCTCCACAGTGATACCCAGAGAGGTCACTGCACCATGACAGCTAAGCTCACACAGCAAAGCCAACAGTGTCAGGAAGAGGGTACCCCAACTATTCCAGAACCCTAGTCAGGCCTGACCTCTGACTAGGTCTGACTAAGGGTACATTCTCACCCCCAACACTTGGGTTGCCATGGGCCTGACGTACCTCAGCAAACCAGCCCCATCTCCAGAGGGGCCTTTGACCTTGACCAGGTGGCATTGAGTAGGGTGCCCCACAACCTGGGGGCAGTTGATGGTTCCTCCACTTTTGAAATACCTTGTCCTGGGACACTGAAGCAGGCATGGGAGACCTGGCAGGCCAGAGCAGCTGAGACACTGGCTGCATTAGGAACCCTGGCTGCTCCTCAGAAGCTGCCCCCTCCCTCCCTGCAGAGCCTTGTCCCATCGGCCCTTGCACGGGGGCCTTCTTACCCCTGTCCCTCCCCTGACCTGCAGCAGGCTCCTCCTCTGCCTCCTCGAGGTCCCTGGACCTGGTCACCAGGCATGGAGTTGGGCCAGAGATGGTGGAACTGGCGTGGGAGTACCACCCACGGAGGGGCAGCCGGGAAATGCTTCCCACACCTCAGCGCCACATCAAACCTCTGCTCATTAGGAAACACAACATGTATGCCAGGGTGACATCTTCATTCGTGCGCCCAGAGACTTCAAAGCCTTTAGGAGATCTCCTTGGTGGATTAAACATGAAAAATGTTGGGATGAGATGGAGAAAAGAAACAGCTGGTTGCTCCAGGGGCATTAATTAGGCAGGGGGCAGGGACCAAGCAGGAAGGGACAGGCACTCAGGTAAGGGACTCCTGGGCAGCGTCCCAGCAGGCCAGTGGACTGCTGGCTTCCTTGGCCATAGTCCTAGGTTACCTGGTAGCTAGAACCTCCCACCCTGCTAGCCAAGGTTACAGGAGTAAGCCAGACCTGGCTGACTAGGAGAATTTGACAACTGACCCCTTCATGCCTGACAGGGACCTGTCTGGAACTCCACTGCAGCCCACATAACACAGGTCAAGCACAAATGGCAATATTCAGGGCACAGAAGGGGACCAGGCGACTCCCAGAGGTCCTGGTCTGCTTAACAGGTCAGAGCCAGCATCAGCCCCTAGGGTCAGCTTAGCAGAGGCAGGGCCAGGAGGCTGGGCATACACTTCAGCCAGCTGAGGTTCCTGGAAGGCTAGGGAGCAGGAGGAAAAGAGAACAGCTGCCAGCACAGGGACAGCAAAGGAGGGCTGTGGAGAACAGGTGGGGCAGGGCAAGGGGCAATGCCAGGACTGACCAGGGACTTCCCTGTGGAGTAGAACACGTGAGAGAGAGTGTGTGTGAAACCCAAGCAATTTAAGTCAGGAGTGGTGGCTGTACTGCAGATAGAAGATGGAGACTGGACGCATGGGACAGCCATAAGGGACAGAGAGACAGAGGGAGAAGCCAGCCTGGGGAGGGATCACTACACCCAAATTCCTAGTCCAGATTTTATCTGTGGCCAGGTCAAATCCAGGGCTGTCTTCAGGGTGAGTACGTGGGGGAGGAGGAAATGTGGGGAGGATGCTGAGCCAGACAGTGGTTTACTGGGCTAGATGGCCACCAGGTGACCCGATGAGACAGTCAGAGGTAGAGATTTGGGAGGAGAGGGAGAGAGGGAGGGGTAGAGTGAGGTGGCTCCTGACAGATATCCTGGGATCAAGAAGAGAGGTGAGCTAGCCTGGGGACAGGGGTAGATGGGCCATTCAGAGGCAAGGAGGGACCTGGAGAGGGGAAACCTTTGGGCTTCAGGGAATACGGGGCCCTGTCCTTGCAAAGTGGAACACCCTCCCCTTTTGAGGGGAGGTAACCATGGACCTCTGCTCCCAATCTCTTCCAGGCTGGCCCTACTCTACAGCTGAGGATGACCTTGAACTTCTAAACCCTCCTTCTCTATCTCAGACTTCTGGGATTATAGGTGTGTACCATGCCCAATTTATGCTAGGCCTTTGTGCATGGTCGGCAAGCACTCTATCAATGAAGTATCCTTGCCTAGTGCCCAGGTAGTGGGGGCACTCAGACTGCCCCGCAGGTGCTTTCTAAAATACCCCAAAGCAGAGCTGGGAAGAAGAGAACCTGTCAGCATTGAAAACAGCTGAGAAATTCTCTGGGCTTTCTTTTGCGCGCGCGCGCACACACACACACACACACACACACACACACACACAGAGCGAGAGGGGCTGACCTCATGTGTTAGCACTCTTTCCCCATCCAGGCAGCAAGGGGAAAATGGAGCTATTGATTGACTCATTTGGAGTGTCCACTTTGATTTGGAGTGTGTCACCCAGGTGACTAATTGGAAAAGCCGTGGCCTCTGGCAGGTGGTACAGAATCTGCCTCCAGTGGGATAGAGAACTGCCCTCCTGACTATCGGCAATGCTCACATCCTGTGAAAACATGTGGTTCACACACACACACACACACACACACACACACACACACACACACTGAGAATCCCTAGCTGTGGGGTGACTGGAGCCCCAATATGATTCCTGGATCTTCCACTCCTCAGTGACTGGTTCATGAAGCAAAACAGAGCTAATCAGAAATAAGGCTGGTCACCCCTAAAATCTGGGCACCTTTGAGACAGTTCTTTCTTTCCTTTGAGGTCACTGAGCAGTGAACACTGGCAAACACTGAACTCAGCAGCATCCATAGCAGGCCTGGGTCCCCACAAGGAACTCCGAGGTAGGGTGTTCATGAAAGGGGACCTTAAGTCACCCTATGGGAGTCAGGAGGAGGATGTATAAGGACAAAGAGAGATGTGACAGATGTTGGCTGCCACAGAACACTCTTGCAGCTGGAGTACCCCAAAGCAGGCATCTGTGACCAAGCCTCTGTGTCACACAATCATTGTCACAGGGTCTGGACCACCAGGGGAAGGTAGTGTCCTCAGCAAGGCAGTTGTTTCTGCTATAGTGGTCCTGGAGAACTGAGAACTTTTTGTTGGCACCCTCCCTGTGCAGGGCAGTACATCCCTCACCTGTCTGTGCCTTGTATCCTGGATCTCCTATCTTCATGACTCCTGTGGATGGATGGATGGATGGATGGATGGATGGATGGATGGATGGATGGAT